>NC_051171.1:130978126-131278126 GCF_013339725.1 Rhipicephalus microplus
TATATATATATATAATATATATATATATATATATATATATATATATATATATATATATATATATATATATATATAAAGCAAGCACGTGTATACCATATAGAGGATGAAGCGCTATATGCGGTAGGAGGTACGAGCTATTCGAGTAGACGATACTCACGATGCGCATGATGCAGCGTGGCTGCGTCGTTGAGCCTGCCCTACTTCTTCGTACGTGTGTGGTATCAAGAGTATATTACAAGCGCGCGTGTATAGTATTGAGCGAGAAGGCTGTACACACTGCCGGCGCAAGCACAGCGGCCCGATCTCGCGTTCCCATCATTCTCTTCTTCGTGAATGCGCTTCGCGAGAAAAGCTAAAGCCGAGCGCTGCTCGAGGTGTTGACGTACCCGGGGCGTCCCAAATAGAGTGAGCAGCATGTAAATTGACTACACTGTGAATTTATACTTCGATGCTCCAATACTTGAATGTATCGGCAAAACAACTACTTTGCACCTGGGTGCGAAACAGGCTAGGTGTTCGCTAAGGCTGGGCCAGAGCTGTCGCTGTTCAGCGTCCCGAAGGATCGCAATAGGCGTGAAGAATGGGAGAAAAACCTACACAGAGCGGACAAGCCCCTGGGAAACACCAGTGCAGTGCGCGAGCTCCATTTCGAGCCACGCTCAGAGACTATGAGCGCATTATCGAGGGAAGTGCAGACACCTAGTGGGAGGCCCATTTTCTGCGCCGATGATGTGTCGACGATTCTTCGGAATCTGTTAGCCTATACCTTAGTAAGAAGCTGACGCAAGAGAGGACCCTTCGTATGAGGAAGAGGTGTGAAACTCTAGACGTACAACTAAAGCTCGCAGTCCGGCCCTCCGACAATGCGGTATCCGGTCCGCTTGCTCATACCGACGACGCTGTTGATTGATTGATTGATTGATTGATTGATTGATTGATTGATTGATTGATTGATTGATTGATTGATTGATATGTGTGGTTTGACGTCCCAAAACCACTATATGATTGTGAGAGACGCCGTAGTGGAGGGCTCCGGAAATTTCAACCACCTGGGGTTCTTTAACGTGCACCCACATCTGAGCACACGGGCCTACAACGTTTCCGCCTCCATCGGAAATGCAGCCGCCTGTTGCGACCGGGGTTTCCAGACACCGGAGGTCCGGGATGAAGTTGTCGAGGCAGGAGGAAGAGAGACTTGAAGAGGGTTTATTTACAATATGTACATTGCGAACTCCCTACACGGTGAGCTCTCAAACGTGGCAGGCCTCTACATGTCTCCTAACATAGCGCTACATGGTGCTTGGTTCTACATGGTTCTGCTCGGTTCTGCTCTCGAAAAAAAGCACCCACGAATGAGCCGTGGGGGCTCATTATAAAGGGTCTGTCCTCCCCAGATCCCTAGATCGGGGACCGCGTACAGAGGGCACCGTCCAACCACGGATCACACATTACCCGCGAGGGTGATGAGCACGCACGGTCCACGTGAACGTTCAAAATTGAAGCGTGGTCACTGCACGGCCATGTGGCACGAACGTGGCTCCTCCTCGTCAAGGGGTGTCGCTGGGCGAGGGGTCTGAAGTTGATGACTGCATCCATCGAAAGGGCCGCCGTAAACAAGCTTCAAATGGTCGCCGAACGACTCGTTCAATTAGCGGGACGATTTCCGGCCGCCGCCGCCGCCGTCATCTTCCAAAGAAGAAGCGGCACTTGTGGTCTCCCGAACTGCTCACGGTGTCGCGGCGGCAAGACGCCGCACCCTCCGGCCAGGGGGGAACAATACATGGCGGACACAGGCCGCCAGCCCGTTTGGCGACTAAAAAGGAACATCAAAAGGAACGCCGATCCATTGTCAGACCTGGCGCCGGTCCTAACAGTAGGCAGCCGGTCGTTCGGTTACTTGTTTGAAGATTAAAGGAGCGCCGCTCCCTCTTCCGCTCTGGCGCCGGTCACAACAGCTCGTCCGCCGGCGGGAGAAGCGACCTGAGGGTGACCAGCTGCACAGGTTGCCCGAAGTGTCGCTGTGTAGTGCTGTCTTCCAGGCCACTGCTGATGACGCTCAGCCAAGGACTCTTTCCCTCTCGCTCCTTGTGGCTCCCCTCTGGGAAAAGCATTCATACACACCACCACAGGCACGGGAGAGCACCCTGCCCGCACTGAGACACGTCGAGTCCGACAAATTATCCAAAAGCAACCTTACCTAAGCGGTATTACCAAACACAAAGCAGCAATCGGGACGTTTCTCTGAGGTTTCACCAAAACTCCTAATCCCGATCCGATAATAATCTTCCCATCAAACTGCTTTCAAGAAAACTAACTGTCAAGTGATGCGCTCACCGTGGCATACCCGAGTGCTTGCGTGAGCAATCCGCCGTAACCCACCAGGTATCATACTCATAAAATAAAGCATTTTACTTCACGCTATCTTTTAGTTCCCGAAATTTAGTGCCGCCAAAGCCAGTCGTCAATTCCTTTTGAGAAGACGAAAGCATAACTGCCGTGCTGCACCTGCATTAGGAACATCTTTATTATATATCCGCAAACGCACATCACAGTGCTCCTGCCTGGATGAGATACCACCTAACCGTTCCCTTGCTGTTGCCACTTTCACAAAGCATACATATAAACTCACGAGCTAGCTTTTCTTACACACCGGACACATGCGAACAAAACATTAAATGAACAACAAAAAAAGTTTCGCATGAATCCTGAAAAATCTCGCAAGCAATAACTTTGCGTCTCTACGCTCAGTCATAATTAGTTCATAACGTTGCTCCTGCTCATTTACACGTATCTACCATGACGCAGGCTCCTAGGCGTGTCGTTTATGCAATCGCACAACGCTTACCTTAGCTAAACGTACAACGCCCAAGAAATGAACAAAACCAAAATTGTGTTACCTAAACACTATTTGGTAGACGAGATTCTTAAAAAAAACACATTAAAATCCAAAACAACTTAAACAGTCAAAAGCAAATTTCAAAACAAAATAAATCCACTAATGACCATCGTCAAAAGCTCACGGATGTCTACTCCTTTTTGGGACTAACGCGCGGTGTCGCGTCCTGTGGGTCTTTCTAGGCGAACGGGAAATGGAACAATGGCAAAACCCATTCGCTTCGCCTCCGACCCCCGCAAAGCTCTGCGCTGACAACCTGCGTTCTTACTCTCGCTGAGTACCTCGCACTCCCGCAGTCCATCAAACATGCCGTCGATAGAGCGACGAAAGGGTCTGCCTTTCTACCCAACGTGCTTTTTTTTTTTTTTTTTTTCGTTTTGTCCGGCGGCTCGGACGCATACAAACCAACTCCGGTGCCGATGACAAACGCCTAATTCTGTACGCTCTAATGCGTGTCACTATCCTTCCAATAGATCTATACAACGTATATAGGCTACCAAAATGATAGAGCGCTAACGAAAACAAAGTACAAACGAGTTATTTACAAAATCACAAAAACAAACAAAATGTTCCTTTCAACAGTCCCGAGTCGACGTTTTCCGAGAGGCTAACAGCTGTTCGCAACAACTCTGAGTCGAACTCGCGGTGGTCGCGCCCGGAACGATTTTCTCGAGAAACGGGGTCTACAACACGCGTCAATCGCCCTGCTACCGAACCCCGCGACGTTCCTCGAAGCCGACTTGCTGTCGCTTCCTGCCCCTCGAAAACCACCGACTCTTTTGCCCCGCACCCCGTCCAATGCACCGCGAGAACAACGGAAGGGTCTCTTGCCCTTCGACCACTTACGCACACCATGCGCTTCTCTTTTCTTTGTTCTCTGGCCGCTTGGACGCTTGCGATACGGCAACTTTCTTGAAATTTCGCTCCGCCATTTGAATACATTCCTCAAACGCGTCGCGATTTTTGCCTGCCTGTTTTTACGGCGCTTTCCTCCGTTTTGCACGTCTCTTGGTGCCGTCTACGGAGCCTTTCGCCCATCTCTGATGCTCACCAGCACCCACATGCTCATCTGATTTTTCGCGCGGACTGTCTGGATAATTGCCTAGCAATCTATCCTTCAAACACTGCCGCGTACGATGCGCTTTTCTTTTCCGGCGGTTCGGACGCACACGATACAGACCCGTCAGAGATGACAACGGCACTTTTCTCGCGATTTTACCACGCCGTTTGAAACCCTTACTCAAACGCGTTGTGCTCATCTCGAGCTTTGCCTTATTGTTGCCCTTCGGACGCTTTCTCCCCTGTGCACGCTTCTTTGTGCGGACCTGGGAGCCTTTCGTCCTACTCTGACGTTCTTCATCACCGATATGCTCCTCCGCCATCTCGCGCGCCCAGTCCTGATGATTGCCTATCAGTTCATCGTAAGACCGCGGCCGCGTAGATTGCGCACTTCTGTTCCTTACTCTCCGGCCGCTCAGACGCCTGCGTTTTAAGCCAGTCAGAGAAGACAACGGGCCTTTTCTCGCAAATCCGCCACGCCGTTTGAAGGTCCTCGTCAAACGCGCCGCGCTGATCGCGAGCCTTGCCGCGCTTCTGTTTTTCGGACGCTTTCTCCGTTTGGCACATTCCTTGGTGCCAAACCTGGAGCCTTTCGTCCGCCTCTGACGCTCATCAACATGGTCTACAGGGCTGCAAGGTTCGATGGAACACTCTGTTAATCTTAACTTCGTTTCCCCCACCACGGAACCCTCACACCCTGCTGTGACCGCGAGCTCTTTTCCCTCAGAATGGGTTAAAACCTGTTCCATTCCCTTACAGGCACTAGCCTTCTCTTTGGCCTCAAACGGCACCGCCGCTATATCTACAGATATCAGACCCGCAGCACTCTCTTCGGCCCTAAACGGCACCGCTGCTGAAACGCACCGTTCGTGCGGTACATCTGCAAATTTCTGACCTGTAGCCCTCTCTTCGGCCTTAATCGGCACCGCCGCTACGTCGCACCGTTCGTGCACTTCATCTACAGATGTCTGACCTGTAGCCTTCGCTTCGGTCTTAAACGGCACCGCCGCTACATCGCACCGTTCGTGCGCTACATCTACAGATGTCTGACCTGTAGCCTTCGCTTCGGTCTTAAACGGCACCGCCGCTACATCGCACCGTTCGTGCGCTACATCTATGGATTGACCACTCTGCTGCAATGCCACCAATTCACAATTAAGCCTTTCTATCTCTTCATCTAATTCCTGCATCCTTTTTATATGTTCTTCATGCCTGCGCTCAGCTTCCAATTCCTCCTGGCGCCATCTTTCCTTTCTTTGCGCCCTTTGTACTTCCTCCTCCTGGTCCAATAAGTACATATTCCCGAAGTGCTCGATTTCCTCATTGTCACTATTGCTTTCGAGAATCACTTCGCGGAGTTTAGAAGCAGGCATATCATCATTAAAATCTAGCTCCAGATCCCAACACAGGTTCAGCAGGTTCTCTCTCGTCAATCCCGTAAGATCCATGGCGACTACTTTGCTTTGGCTCAGCTGTGACAAAACACAACCCACCAGCGCTTCAATTCTGGGTCTAGAGAAATTGAAGCCTGGCAAATCTCACAGCGGAGACCACAAGCTTAAGCACCCAAGTAGCACTACGTGGCCAACATCCCTCTCTACTTTTTCTTGTTATTTTCACTCCTGCTTTTTACAACATCCTAAAATTTAACCCGCAACGTACCCTTAGAAATTTTGAAACATTACCCCTTGTTCCTATTGAATCATCTAAGCTTTCCTGCTTTAGCGTACTTGCTCAGATAATCATCCAGTGCTGCCTTGTGCTGAGATAACAACCACAGTGGCCAGGCAGTTGTTGGTTATATCTATCTTTTAACGAATTTAGGCTAAAAGACTCGATATATCTCAAGCACAAAGCCAGGCACTCACCCCATTACGTGCGGTGGTGGTACGCTGCTTCGATCCCGCCGAGTTCCAGGGCTTTCGGCTGGCCTCCGGTACATGTCGCTCTCCGTCGCAGACTCGTATCCCACCGCTGCCAACCAGTTGTTGCGACCGGGGTTTCCAGACACCGGAGGTCCGGGATGAAGTTGTCGAGGCAGGAGGAAGAGAGACTTGAAGAGGGTTTATTTACAATATGTACATTGCGAACTCCCTACACGGTGAGCTCTCAAACGTGGCAGGCCTCTACATGTCTCCTAACATAGCGCTACATGGTGCTTGGTTCTACATGGTTCTGCTCGGTTCTGCTCTCGAAAAAAAGCACCCACGAATGAGCCGTGGGGGCTCATTATAAAGGGTCTGTCCTCCCCAGATCCCTAGATCGGGGACCGCGTACAGAGGGCACCGTCCAACCACGGATCACACATTACCCGCGAGGGTGATGAGCACGCACGGTCCACGTGAACGTTCAAAATTGAAGCGTGGTCACTGCACGGCCATGTGGCACGAACGTGGCTCCTCCTCGTCAAGGGGTGTCGCTGGGCGAGGGGTCTGAAGTTGATGACTGCATCCATCGAAAGGG
Source organism: Rhipicephalus microplus (assembly GCF_013339725.1). Classification (NCBI taxonomy): domain Eukaryota; kingdom Metazoa; phylum Arthropoda; class Arachnida; order Ixodida; family Ixodidae; genus Rhipicephalus; species Rhipicephalus microplus. The sequence continues at coordinate 130,984,545 of NC_051171.1, forward strand.
CCGCCGTAAACAAGCTTCAAATGGTCGCCGAACGACTCGTTCAATTAGCGGGACGATTTCCGGCCGCCGCCGCCGCCGTCATCTTCCAAAGAAGAAGCGGCACTTGTGGTCTCCCGAACTGCTCACGGTGTCGCGGCGGCAAGACGCCGCACCCTCCGGCCAGGGGGGAACAATACATGGCGGACACAGGCCGCCAGCCCGTTTGGCGACTAAAAAGGAACATCAAAAAGGAACGCCGATCCATTGTCAGACCTGGCGCCGGTCCTAACAGTAGGCAGCCGGTCGTTCGGTTACTTGTTTGAAGATTAAAGGAGCGCCGCTCCCTCTTCCGCTCTGGCGCCGGTCACAACACGCCGCAGCCGGGAATCGAACCCGCGACCTGCGGATCAGCAGCCGACTACCTTAGCCACTAGACCACCGCGGCGGGGCAACGACGCTGTTGATGCAGGCTGTGAAGAATGTTAACAAGCGTCTACATCTTCACGATCTGGTGATGTTAATATGTTTTTTTTTTATTTGAACTTAGAAGTGCCGTCACCATGCTGGAGAAAGCACCGTTTTTCCTGGCCAATTAAGCCGGGGTCTGCATGGCCGCGTTAACCACGAATGCCGAAGAGCTCGCGGGGAAAGTGGTAAATGTTCTCCGAGTCCCTATGCCTCACGTACTGCTAAGTCCTTGCTAGAGGCATCTTGATAAAGGAAGGCGAGGTCCACAGTAAAACGGAGGCCGAGGCCCAGTATTTGGCCGCTGCATGAAGCCGTAGATTTTCAAAGATGCATCGTCATTTTCTAGGAAGTGCTATAATGGGGAAAATGCGATGTGGCCTGAGCAAATATATAGTGCTCGTCAAAAAAAAGCAAAAAAAAAAACTCAAGTGCACCAAAATCAAAAGCGTTAACTGCGTCGCACTAAAACGGAGAAGGTGTAGGTTACGTTGGCTGTCATCGAAGTGACTTTCGGCTAACTCTCGCAAAATAAGCAAAAAAAAAGGGGGGGGGGGGAGAACCAAGAGCAACATACGCTGGCAATACAGTCACGGCGTAGTCAATAAAAACGAGTTCATTTAAAATAAATATTATCGAAACACGCATCACAACCGGCTTACGTGATACCAGCGGCGAGCCGCTTCTGCAAGTGAAGCTTCTATTGAAGTTGCCTGTGGCGCCACCTATGCTATATGCAACGCCAGCTGCGTCAGAGGAGCGGCCGAGTGAGCCCTTTTCTAGTACACTGTACTCTAGTTAGGCTGGATCAAAGAAAGGCTGGATCCTCCTTGGGCGAGATAAGATACGTGGTGCCATCTTGCGGGGCCCAGATTAGCCAAGCAAGCAGCAAATTGTTCTGCGGCCGTTGTCGCTGCTGTGGCTCTTCTGCTACGCGGCCGCACAGTAAAGGCGCGCGACGTCAGAAGGTCCGTTTTCAGGCGCGTCATTTGCAGTGCGCCGACGCCATGCGGAACAGTAGAACATGAATTTATTTCAAAGTAAGCATTTACTTGGCACGAAAGTAGCACTACGATGTTTCCGGAGCGCTATTTCAGCAGTAAACGTCGACTTAATATTTGCTGTTAGAGTGCCTTTATCTGTACCAGAAGCAGGGGCGTTTAGAAAGAGTTTACTTCAACGTATGACCCCTACAGACAATCGGGCACAGTGACGATACGCTAATTCCAAGGTGTTTAGATGTACAGGTTAGAAAAATTGTACGACGATTTAGAGCACAAAGTCCCCTGGAAGAGCAATGTCCCTATTTCAAGACAGCAACCATAGTCACAATGTGTTTAGAAAGAGTGTTTAACGATTTGGAGCACTTAGTACTGTTAGGTTTGGCCTGGAGATTCGTCTCTCAATCCCTTCGGCGCCCAGTCTGACAGACGCTGTCGAAGATTTGAGCAATTATCCAGACCAAGCAGCAAGCAAAGGCGAGTTCCCGTCCTTCAAATGCGGGCCCTTTTGTCGTCCCTTCAAGCAGCAGCGTGCCTGATGACCTCGGTGATTCATCTGGCGATGGGGAAGCTGTTGTGACCGGAGTCAGAGCTGACAGGAGAGCGGGGCTCCTTTTAATCCCCAATCACCAAGCCGACCGGCCGACTGCCTATGCTCGTCAGGCATTGTACGTGCTAGCCGGAGGACGAGACGTCGTGTCGCCAAGACGCCGTCAACCGTTCGAGAGAGGCCAACAAAGACAGCAACTTCCTGGAAGAGACCGCGGCGGCCACCGCAAATCACCCCGCTAATGAAGCGAACAAATCGGCGGACCCTTTGAAGTATGCTGCCAGGATCGTGGGAACTCTCGACTAGCGGCACACACACGACGAGGAAGAGCCCTGCTGGCGCCACCTTGCAGTGCAGTGTTCACGTGGACCGTGCATGCTCGTCTCCCTCACCTGTGTGTGTGTGTGATTCGTGTTCCACTCGGAGACGAGGAGCCCAACAGGGCTTAAAACGACGCCGCAGAGTGCTGGACGTCGCTCTGAACTATGTAACGTTCAACCACCACGCTCGTGGTTTGTGAAACCACTAACTTTTCCTTTCTGTAAATATGTGTAAATAATGTCATAAACCCATGTTATGTTCTCGTATCCTCCAGCGTCCTTCCTTCCCATCCCTTACAACTGGTGGCAGCGGTGGGATGCCATCATCAGCGACCTCCTTTCTTCCGACCCTTACAGCACTCTACTATAGGAGAGCAGAAAGCCGTCCCAGCATAGGGTGCTTAGCTACGCTACTTCAACAGGTCACACCAAGTGTTCAGAACAAATGTTCGACGATTTAGAGTAAGATGTACTCTACTATGGGAGAGCAACAAGTTGTCCCTATTTGACGGAGAAGACTGTGTTTAGAAAAAGTGTTTAAGGATTCAGAGCAGTTGGCACTCTACAATAGAATAACATAAATGCGACCCGCGTGTTTAGAAAAAGTGTAATGATTTAGAGTACTTAGTACTCTATACTATGGGAAAGCATAAAGCCGTCCCGTGGGCCTCACACTTGATGAGGCCGGGTCGACAAAAATTACGGTCACAGCACTTACCATGCCAGACCACCGCAGGGCGACAGTGAACGTAAAAGACTTAGTTCTCGCCTGTGTGTTTAGAAAAAAAAAGTGCTTAATGATTTAGAGTACTGGGAACTCTACTATGGGAGAGCTGAAAGCCGTCCCAAGGGACTCACTACGAGGACATAGCCGATGACAACATCGCATGGTGTTTAGATAAAGTTGATTGATTGATTGATATGTGGGGTTTACCGTCCCAAAACCACTATATGATTATGAGAGACGCCGTAGTGGAGGGCTCCGGAAATTTCGACCACCTGGGGTTCTTTAACGTGCACCCAAATCTGAGCACACGGGCCTACAACATTTCCGCCTCCATCGGAAATGCAGCCGCCGCAGCCGGGATTCGAACCCGCGCCCTGCGGATCAGCAGCCGAGTACCTTAGCCACTAGACCACCGCGGCGGGGCGTTCAGATAAAGTTGATGACGATTTAAAGTACTTGGTACTCTACAATGGGAGGGGGCGAGGCCGTCCCTTGTGTGTGTGTGTGTGTTTAGAAAAAGCTGTCAACAATTTAGAGTACGATGTACTCAACTATGGGAGAGCAGAAAGCCGTCCCGTGTGTTTAGAAAAAGTGGTTAACGATTTAGAGTACTCGGTACTCTACTATGGGAGAGCTGAAAGCCGTCCCGTGGGCCTTGTTGGGCGCAGACGGACTGCCGTTGGGGGGGGGGGGGGGGGGGTTAGAAAAAGTGGGTAACGATTTAGAGTACAGAGTACTCTACGTGCACACTATGGGAGAGCTTAAAGCCGTCCCGTTACGCTTGGTAGTGCAGAAATCAGATAACGTTGACTTCCATCAATCCGCCGCGGGTTGAAAGGCGTACAGAGTATACAAGTATGTGTACGTCCTTCTGTCGCAGGTTTTCACGCTGAAAACCTGAACGCCATGCAAAATTCACGGAAGATGCTAGGGTGAGTACTCGAGCTAAGATAAGCTTGAAGATATATAGCCAACAACCTTTTACTTTTCGACGTGACCTTATAACGTAAATCGGCAAAACAAACACATTCATTACCGCTTCAGGCGGACTCAGAGACGTGCACTAACCACAGTCACGGGCCAGGCGGCGTGGGAATAAAACTCAGACGATCCTGCATGTATTCACATAAAACGACTCTAGGACGAATGTCATCTTTATTTTTTTTTTAGACGTCTAAGTTGACTCCCCCCTCCCCTCTCGAAAAGCTTTTCTGCTTTTAACATGACTTTGCACGGCCTCCGTGATCAGCCGGCCCATATTTGACTAAGCAACGATTTCATGAGATGACATCGTTATCAGTGACGCCACGTAATATATTTCATGTTGACATTCATGTCGCGTTTCATGTCGCGTTAACGCCGACAGTCAACGTTCGCACTCGGTAATAAATAATATCTGGGATTTTACATCCAAAAACCACCATATATGATAACGAGAGACGCCGTAGTCACGGAAATTTCCACCACCTGGTGTTCTTAAACGTGCGCAGACATGACACAACTCACGGGCCTCCAACATTTCGGTTCCATCAAAATGCGACCACCTCGCCAGGAATAGAACCTGCGACCTTCGGGTCAGCAGCCGAGATGCATAACCAGTGCTCCACGACGGCAGATCTTTCACCTTCAAAAGTGAGAGGAGTGAAAAAGATTTATACCGAAGGGCAGATCAGACTTTCGTTAGTACACAATTTCCGTCAACCAATTTTAACGCGATTCGGTATAGGACGACCAATAGTGACGACACACACGTACAGTACCTACCTACAAGCTGCAACGCAAGAATGAAAAATCGAATGATGTTTTCAGGAGGGACATCCATCCGGCTAGCGTTGACCATAAGCGCAAAACGCTCCGCAACGACTAACATTGGCACGCCTTCAACGAGACGGTGCGCCGGTCACGACACAGCTTACAGGCATGCATAGCCGCGTCCGATTTCCCTCGCCTCGCCCGCGCAAATCGGTTGCAGAGCCCGTAGCCACGGCCCGTAGCGAAGTTACTCACGACCGCATAACAGGCGGCGCCCTTTTTAAATCCGCGCAGTGCGCATTGCGGAGTACGAATTCGCGTCGACTAAAGAGGCTAAACTCGTATTGCCGTACGTGCACACAGTAACACGTCGTAACCTTTTCACTTTATAAGATAAAACACTTTTTTGTCCTATATACGGTACAACTTGAAAAAGTACAGCTCAAGCTTATGCTTCCTATATGTTTACCCTTTATAATACAATGTGCATAGTAAGTTAACTGCACGAAATAGCCGTATCAATATACACCGCTATTCTCCAATGCAAAGCAGTGACTCCCCGATAAGTATTTCAAAGTAGAAAACGATGGTCAGGATTGCAGTGATTATGCTGCAATTATTTTACTCAAGCGTAATAACCTAATGGTCCAATCGGCACTCCATGTACATTATATATGGAATATCGGTCAGCCGGTGGCCGCAGATCCCAATCAAGAGAACTTATCCTCGGATCATACCAGCTCACCTTTATATGAACATCCAAGTGATAGAATAATGGCTATGAAAGGAAGTTGAAAAAAAATCCTTGGCAACATCACGATTACTTGGCATCGGCTTGTACAAGAACAATCGAATACAATGCAAGAACTTTTTTTATAGCTTCTACGGAAAAAGGTGTCTATCATGAGCGAGACAATGCTTTGTAAGTCACCAATCATCCTCGATATAATGAAACATCCAAAATCAGGACATTGGATCCAGTATGCGTGCATGCCAGTTCGTGCAGGCACATTAATTGGCGCAATGAATAAATAGGTTTATTCTCATGAGTGCACGTGCGTTTTTTTTTCTCTCTCTCGCTCTTTATCTACCCTCTCTTTCATGCCCCCATTTGCCCACCCCCAGTGCTGGGTAGCAAACCAGATGCCAATATCTGGTTAACCTCCCGGCCTTCTTTTTCTCTCTGTCTCTCTCTCTAGATTTATTTCATTTTATTTCATTCTATTTCATTTAATTTCTAATATTATCACACCCAAAGCACCATTTCGGCATCAGAGACCCAGAGGGGAAGAAGGGTAAGATGTACGGAGCAATGCATGACCTAAGGCAGAGAGTGAGCGCCCCCCCCCCCCCCCAAAAAAAAAAAGGAGAGCTATATATGTGACACGGACAAGCACTTTAACTTGCCCTTAATGCCGGTACGCTTTTGCTCATTCGATAAAAAAAAAAAGAGCATGAATCACGCGGTTCAGCCACACAATCGGGCTGTGTCGGCAATCAGCGTACGTACACTGTGGACTTACTAACGGCTACCCGCATTGTTTCCTTCGCTCCTCCTCATTCCACTTTCGAGCGTGACAGTAACTAGTGGTAATAACAAATATCGATGTTCAACGCCCCAAAACGACGACATGATTATGTAACACGATGTAGTGAAGGGTTCCGAAACTGACGACCGCCTGGGGTTCGTTAACGCGACACAAATTTTGAACAAACGGAACTCGAGCATTTCCACATTTATCGAAAATGCGGCCACTACGGCCGGGGTTCGATCACGCGACCTGTGGTTTGCCAACATTCGAGCATCGATCACCACGATAGATCACCGTGACGGGGTGCGTGTGACAGCAACGGCCGAATTCAGAGAATGCCGTAACGCAAAGCTACAACTACGAATAAGGGTATATCCATGACGTGTCACAACTGTGACGCAGCACATATTATAGTGCGTTGTTCCTCGTGGCATGTGCTTCTTGTTCCGATTCGTCGATCGCAGCAACTGCTGCTTTTTCTTTTCCTTTTTTTTTTACTGCCCGTCACGGTGGATCAGTGGCTAAGGAGCGCCGCTGCTGACCCAAAGGTCGCGGGTTCGATTCGGGCCACGGCGGTCGCATTTCGATCGATGCCGATGGCAGAGGCCCGTGTAATGCGTGACGTCAGCTTACGTTAAAGAACCCCCAAGTTGGTCGAAATTTCCGGAGCCCTCCACAACGGTGTCTCTCATAATCATATTCTTTATTCTTTATTCAAAAAAAAACCTTACAGGCCCCAGAACAGGGCATTGGGTAAGGGGGGGAGGAATCGGAATGGTACAGACAGGTAACGTTAAAGGCATATATATATATATATATATATATATATATATATATATATATATATATATATATATGTATATATATATATATATATATATATATATATATATATAAATGAGATCACATTTTAGGCTATACAGGGCGAGGTAAATTTGAGGGAATACAGCACTTGTTGATATGAACATGGCGACAGAGGGATACATTTTAAAATAAAAGACAAGGGGAATATAAAGCACCGTTACGCAATGCACTCAGAATACAAAAACAGGGTCACATGGTGAACAGAGTGAGTAGCTGACGGCGAAATGTATCGGGATTAGATATGGAGGCTATGCAATCCGGGAGGTCATTCCAAAGACGAACGGCCCGAGGCAGTGGTGATGAATTGAATGCATTAGTTGACCCGTATATGCGCATGAAGCTGAACTGATTATGCAATCTGCGTGAAAAAGAGTGAGGTGTTTGAAGCTGAAGCCGCGTTCGTTTATTAGAGGTAATATATTTCTGGAACAGACAGAGAAGAGCAATACTGCGACGGCTATCCAATGACGGCAGCTGAAGGTCTGATTTAATTTGCGTTATGTTTGACGTGATGTCGTAGTTTCGTGATATGAAGCGGGCACCTCTATTTTGAATCCTTTCTACCATAATAATCAAGTAGTTTTGATGAGGAGACCAAATTGCTGAGGCGAATTCTAATATTGGCAGAATAAAGGTAAGAAAGGCTAGTTTTCGAATATTAGTAGGGGAATTTCTCAAGTTGCGGCGTAGGTAGCCAGTGAACGTGATGCTTTGGCACAGGTAGACTCAATATGTGAGGCCCATGAAAGATTCTCTGTGAGAAGAACACCTAGGTATTTGTAGGAAGAAGTGTGGGAAAGCATGGTATTGTTCAAGTAATAGGAGAATTCAGAGTTTACGTGTTTACGGGTGAAAGACATTACCTCGCATTTTGTTAAGTTCAGTTTCATAAGCCACTTGTCGCACCAGTTACAAATATGGTTGAGATCTGCTTGAATGGTGAAGTGGTCATTACTGGAGTTTATAGAACGGTATATTATACAATCATCGGCAAATAGACGCAAGCAAGAAGTCATCTCGGAAGGTAAGTCATTAATGTAGATTAAAAATAGTAAGGGCCCAAGGACGCTGCCTTGCGGTACGCCCGAACTAACAGAAGAAAAAGGGGACGCAAGATTGTTAACAACAGTGAACTGCTGTCGAAAAGGAATGAAGTTTCGAATCCAGGTTAATGTTAAAGAATCAAGTCGTAGAGCAGATAGCTTAGAGATTAGTCGGCAATGGGGCACACGATCAAAGGCTTTAGAAAAGTCAAGAAAGATACAGTCCGTTTGAAGGTTGCTGTTCATGTTTGAGTGTAAATCGGTGGTGAATTCAAACAGTTGTGTGTCACACGAAAATCCCTTTCTAAAACCATGCTGATCGCGGCTTTGGGACGTTAAACGATAGACATTATCATTACTATCAGAAGCTACACTTCGTACTTGCCGCACTTTAGCTGAAGCCATAACACGCAAATATGCACGGCATTACTCACAGCGTGTGACGTCGGCGGAGAGTGCGCGACCCGCCGGCGCGTGCTGTAATTTAGCCACAGATTCGCAGCCGCAGACTCGCACGATGCCTGCTGCCACGCGCTCTTACCTGCGGCGTACGGGGTGGCGCAGCTTGATAATGGATGTGCGAAACCATTAGCGCGTGCGGGCAGCCGACTTCGTCGTGCCTCTGGCTCTGCTTTAGCGCTGGCGGGTTCGCCACGATGCCTGGCGGTGGCAAGAAAGAAGGATAGCCACGCGCTCACGATGAAGGAAATCGTGGGGCCCCTTCTTCCCCAACACTATAGGGGCGGCGGCGGCAGATTGCTGCATCCTGCGGCGAGGTTAAACCGAGCGCTAAACGCAGTTTAAACTGAGCACGTTGATCCCAGATATAGAATTATGGACCGCGCAAGGTACGAAGCTGCTTACATTAGATCACCAACAGCTGCTAAGAAGGCGTAAAAGTTCCTACAAGGGTCAGAGGGTCCTTTCCAGATTTGGGCAATACAACTAGCTGGACGACGAAAGCAGCCTTCTTTTTCACAGGCGACCGAAACCCCGAAGGTTCTCCGCACTCAACGTGGTTTTTCCGGTGCGTCCGGGATCGCCCCACCTTTGACCATCCATGCAATCGACGATGCCATGAGATCACGTCGCTAAGTTTTGGCATCCTGCGACTTCATAATGCGTCACAAGTCACATGATGATTTCTTGCATCGCTCGCGTGAACGCCGATGCCAGACGGTCACTTTTCGCGTTTAATGAGGCGTATACGGCTTTCACCTACATAAGTCATTGCGGGAATACCGTAAGAAAACTGGCCCACTTAAACATGCTTCCTAGAATAGAAACACTACGGTCGTTAGGTAGTGCTTAGGAGTGAGTGAGTGAGTGAGTGAGTGAGTGAGTGAGTGAGTGAGTGAGTGAGTGAGTGAACGGGTCATTGCGTGAGTGGGTGATCGAGGTGAGAATGAGCGGGTGACTGTTTTAGCTGGTTAGTGAACGAAATTGGGTAAGCAACGAAAGTGGGTACGCAAGTTAGTCGGCGAACGTGTGCGCCAATGAGTGAGCCGGTGAGTGCGAAGATTAGCAAGATCACTGAGCTATGCTTAAGAGTAAGTGAGTGAGTGTCAGTGAGCGGGTGACAGTGAGTGAGTTGGTGGGCGAGTGTGAGTGAGAGTGAATGGGGAGAGATTGAGAGTGAGTGGGTGTCATTGAGCGGGGGACAGTGAGCGAGTGAGTTGGTGGGCGAGTATGAGGGAGAGGGAGCGCATGACAGTGAGCGAGCGAGTGAGTTGATGGGCGAGTATGAGTGAAAGAGGGTGAGCGAGAATAAGTAAGCGAGTGTCAGTGAGTGAGTGAGCAATGATTTGGTGAGCGAGTGAATGAATCAGGTGAGCGGATGAGCGCGATGACTGTAGATGCATGGGCGTTCGACCTTTCACGTTACCTGATGGGCAACATTAGCTGGCCCCAGGGTCAATCACTTTTATGATTCGACCAGTAAGTATATTTTGCACACTCACAGAAAGTATTTTACGTGAGAAGCACGACTTGGTACCTAAACGTAAATATAGGTGGAACGCGCACACCGGCGAATGTTTTTTTCTAGGCGTAGGATAGCTACACCGCATTCACAAACACTTGCAGTACATGTGCGAACCCTCGACCGCGATCCTCTATTTATATACGGTAGTTCTTTAGCGAGAGATTTGTGCAAAAAAAAAAAGAGGGGGGGGGGGTACCAAATGCATCTGTAACGCAAACTACAACAAAAAGGGTAAGACACTCTCGCTAAAGCTGGAAAGTGAAAGTTATTCGGTATTTAGGCTCGATAAATGTCACTGCGTTGAATGAACGGATGCACGCGGAAGGTAAAAAATACCTCGCCCACACACATTGCAAACTTCCACTGCCATTTGAGGACCCGTAAAAGACCGCATTTATTCAATGTACGTCTCCTCCCCGCTTTTTTTCTCAAACCACATATCGGACCTCTGGCGACTTGATTAGCGCTCGCACATCAAAAGCTCCTCATCCGGTGATGCCTTCTTTTTTTCTTGGTCTTGCACGAATGTGGTTGGTTGTATACCTAAAGGAACCCGAAAATAAATCAGTACGCACCGAAGCCTAGTAAAGCCCTATAGCTCGTCACATTATGTAAGTGCTTTCTACACTCCGTTCACGTAGAGCGATGGCATCTCGACGAAAAAAAAAAAACACAGACCCCCCCCCCCCCCCCCCACACACACACACACACACAACGACAGGAAGACAGGCACAGTCACGCATATATACAACCAGGCAGACCGACAACGCAAAAAAAAAAGCCGGACAGACCGACAGACACACATACAACCGGCACAGCGCTCGACGTGACATTCATGCAGAATCGTATCGCGAAACGAGGGAAAACGCGGTGTATAAGAGCTCCGGATCGCCGGCTGCAGCCTCCGGCCTCAGCACGGACAGCTTGTCGTGTATACTCTGCCGCTCTGGCGGAGATATCGTACGCGAGCCCTGATCCCGAGGGGGGCTCAAGCTGTCAGCCGGCGCATCTCCTGCGATTTGCGGCCCACTGCTCGGTCCAGAGATGGATGACAGCTTTGTTCACCCCTCCTCCTTTCCATCTCTGCCACGGCCCCAGATATGTTCCTTCTCGCCTGGGACCAGACCTGCATCCGGTACGCCATACTCAACGCGGCGACTCCAAAGCAGCGTATTCAGAGACGTCGCTTCCAAAGAACCGTGCAGCGTTTTAGAGAAACCGCGCATATAGGAACACCCACTAAGAAGATGCAGCAGAGCGTAGTCCACTTCTTGTCCTCTGTGAAAATAAAGGAAACCGACAGGCGGAAGGTCAACCAGAAAGGCAACTGGGTTGACTACACGCTGTGGGACAGAATAATGGGAATATACAGAAATATGAGAGAGGAGTTATACAGCGAGGTGATGGATATTCTGTGTTCTTATCATTAACGTAGCCGGGCAATGACCAATCTTAACAACGCGAAATGACATGCTGGATGATTGATTGATATGTGGGGTTTAACGTCCCAAAACCACCATATGATTATGAGAGACACCGTAGTGGAGGGCTCCGGAAATTTTGACCACCTGGGGTTGTTTAACGTGCACCCAAATCTGAGCACACGGGCCTACAACATTTCCGCCTCCATCGGAAATGCAGCCGCCGCAGCCGGGATCCGAATTAATCACATGCTGGAATATGTACAAATCGTGTATTCACAAGGGTCCGTGTAGAATCCAAAACGACGTGTAAGCGGTCTGTCCAACTACGAGAGAATTCCCGATCGGCGGAATGTCCGGCGAGGGCGGCGTACTGCACGCTTTTATGACGAGCACTGGGTTCCGCTTCCTTTCCACGCCGGACGCGCGGGACACGGCGGGGTGTTCGTGTTCCTGTGTCGTCACTGCGGTTGGGGCGACACTGCGCGGAATACACGTGAACCACCGTATCTGAGGACGTCGACGAGCACACAGCACAGCGAACCACGACTTCGTGTACACCTCAGAGCGTGCAAAAGACTTATATACGCGTTACAGAACAAGTCTTACTAACTAAATTACTTCAAACACAAATATAACTGATTAACTGCCAAAATATGCGCCTCAGAAAAACAGCTCATGAAATACTAGAACGTCATTGACTGAATTTGCGTCAACTTCCTTCCCGTATTATTATTATTATTTTTTTTCAAAAAGCGCCACTTCGTCTGCTCTTACCAGAAAGGATTTCACGCCAGAGGACACGGCCTCTTAACCATTGCGTTCTTAACGCTTGTGCATATCTGTTAGTTATAAATAAACGCATCGGCGGCATGTATAGAGAAAAGAAAGAAAATTTTAATCAAGTAAGCGGGGCATAGTAAGGATGGTATTACGCATAGTGCAACCAAGGTGAGATAAGAAGAGCCTAGTTTCAGTTTCTTAGCACTATTATTAACATAAGCAATAATTTTAGTTCTTTACTAATATCTTTGTGAGCAACGTGAAACAAGACAGTCCTGGTCAGGAAATAGAATGTACTCGTCGAACCTTTACACACACAACCTGACCCACCTATAGCTCATTTACTGTAGACCATTCCGAGTGTCGATCAGTCCTTTCGTGAACCTCGCTTACGCAAACTGGTCACGTGCCGGGTCGCGTCTGAAGCTGAGTTTAACGCAGCAGCGCCCTACTCTAATTTCACGCATCTTGCCCAGGTAGCATGGTCGAGTCTACGAGTGTCTTGCAGCCAAGATACAAACAAGCTGACTCGTATCGACGATCAGCTGCAACACCCGTTTTATAGTGTTTGCACAAAAAACTATACACATTCCACAGTTAATCACCGAAGCAAGGTTAAACTGTCAGGTTAAACTGTCAGGTTAAACTGTCAGGTTAAAGTAAACGTAGTTTTATAAGCGAAGCTCAGACGCTCTACTGAGTTCTCATTCATAAAGCAAGCTATACAGGTGAAACCTTCAATGACAAAATCTTCGAGGAAGAAATTTTTCTCCGTTTTCGTCAGAATTATTCTTCTTTAATTCGAACATACCGCAGGCTGAGTCGGCCCTTGCAGCTCATTATTAACCTTTCAAAAAAAAAGGACAATCATGAACTGAAATTAATGACTTGCACTTCAGTAACAAATGAGTGTATACGGTAGTACAATTCACAACAATTTCAGGCAACTTGTTCCACTGAGAAATAGCTGAAGGGACGAGTGAATATTTGTTTGTGTTGACACGTCTTGAAGGTTTTCCCGTTGTTTTACTGAGGTTAGTTCTCGATGAGTGTAGAAAAAAAAGATGTAAATAACGTGACTTTAACCCCCCCCCCCCCCCAAAATAGGAAAAAATACGCACCAATTACTTTACAGAACCAAAATGCCTTTAAAAGACGTTGTTGATCTTCTTATCTTCGTTGATTTGACGGCTCAAGTCTCGCGACAGTGTTCGCATAAGGGCGCAGAGGAAAGAGCAAATAACGTTTAAAGCATGAATAAGGTCGTGCGAAATCACTCGCCTTTCTTGAATATTTCTCGCTTGCTATGGTCGTCATCCGGCCGAATTTCAACAGCGATGGTCGCACAAAAGCTATATCGTTGGAGGAAAACGTATACAAGTAGTGCAGCAGTTTTCGAACTTCTGGGTTTTTGCTGCAAGCTCATGGGTTGGAGGATACATTGGGAATCACTTCCTGAAACTCGTTGTCGCGCGAAAATACTGATTGATTTGTGGGGTTTAACGTCCCAAAACCACCATTTGATTACGAGAAACGCCGTAGTGGAGGGTTCCGGAAATTTCGACCACCTGGGGTTCTTTAACGTGCACCCAAATCTGAGTACACGGGCCTACAACATTTCCGCCTCCATCGGAAATGCAGCCGCCGCAGCCGGGAATCGAACCCGCGACCTGCGGGTCAGCAGCCGAGTACCTTAGCCACTAGACCACTGCGGCGGGGCAGCGCGCGAAAATACTTCGCTGCGGAGTGGTGGCAAAATGCACTGGACCCTAAGAACGACCCGTCCGTCTCGGTGGAACAGTGGCTATATAGGCTACTCGGCCGCTGACACGAAGGTAACGCGGGCTCGATTCTTGTCGTGGCGGTCGCACTTCGATAGATGGAGGCGAAACGGGCCCTTGTAGTGTGCGACGTCAGTGCACGTTGTAAAGCACCAGATGGTCGAAAGTTCCGAAGTCCTCCCTTACGGCGTCTCTTATAATCACATCGTAGTTTGAGCACGTAAAAGCGCCGATATTATTATTATTATTATTATTATTATTATTATTATTATTATTATTATTATTATTATTATTATTATTATTATTAAAGTATGTTCATCAAGGCCGTCAGATTTCTGCGCTGGCGAAAGAATTTCGTTCTCGAGGGGTTGAACAGTTCACAAGTTCCTTTCGTTCACACGCGAAGGAGACTTAAAGGCGCAGGTGGAAAAAAAATTAGCGCATAGAACGTCCGACGTTGTGTGGGGATGTCCGCAGCCCAATCGCTGCGGTGACTCAGCGACTGTTTTCCGCGAACTCTCCACCGCCGTGTATACGTGTAACAGACAACCTCGCGCGGGAAACGAGAGCTGAGAAAAGTTTGAAAAATATGAAAAAATCGGTAAAAAAAATCAGAAGTATAACGCACAAGCCAACCGCGCAAAAAGAGCGGCGCGGCGCCTGAAATACGACCACGGAAGAGGCGGCGTCGGGCGGGTCGGGACACAAGGCCTGAGGGCACTCAAGAAAAGAATAAATAAATAATAAGTAAGTAAATAAACGAGGTAGAGGAAAAAAAATAGTGAGAGACGAAGGAAAAAACCGCGTAAAGCGTTGCAAGTCCCTATTCCCGTTATCTCTCAAGCACTTCCGAGAGAAGAGACAGAGCCGCGGCGATAAATCCGCGAGAAAGCCGCGCCTACTCCTTGCGCGCAAGTTGGAAGCGCACGCAAGGCGAGTGTCTTTCGGGAAGGCTCTCATAATTGCGGTTAGCGTGCAGACGCGCAACGCGTGCGCATTGCGCACCGCGATGGCGGTTATAACGAAACGCGTGCGGGCACGTGCTGCTTATATCGAATTACGAAGCCATGCACGCACGCTCCACGGTCGCGAAGATTTGTGCAGACATATCTCCGGCCGTTTTGTTCTGTCTAGCGTGCCATCGTGCTGCTCCTTTCCGCATGCTCGCTAATTGTTGATCAAGTACAGTCATTGTCGAATTAAAACGCGAACAATAAACTGCAAGCGACATTGCGCTGCACGATTGATTTCAGAGGACCTGGGATCAGTGATTAATCAATGAAATTATTATTAATATTATTATTGTTATTGCTATTGTGGTTGTCGTCGTCGTCATCGCTGTTGTTCTTGTTGTTGTTGTTCTTGTTGTTGTTGTCGTCGTCGTTGTTGTTGTTGTTGTTGTTGTTGTTACTGCTGCGGGGACGTTTTACTTGCCAAAACCGCGGCATGATTATCAGGAACTTCTTAGTAAAGGGTTTCGGGAATTTCGACCATCTGGTGTCATTTAACGTCCACTGACGTCGCACAATACACGAGTCTCTTAACATTTCGCCTCCACCAAATTATATGGTGGCCAGAAATTGTTTATGCCACCAATTGATAAGCGTAACAGTCGAATCCATGCTGTTGTTACGCTTACTGGCGGCACAAAAAAAAGCATCAAAGCGTTTCGCTCATCTCTGACTATTATAGAATGCGAACTATCCAATGACTATGAGCAGGCGGGCTCACGCTTTTTTTTTTTTTTTGAAGTGTAAACAATATTCAATTCTTAGTACGAATTTTTTTTCCCAAATTGTAAATTAGTCAATTTCGCTCCATAATTACGCTTCAAAAACACCACGTGCATTGTGTGTGTTGGCATGTTTGGTGACATTCGTGTGCAGCGCGCATAAAGGTGTCACTATTTTAAATTTTCGCGTGAGCTCTAATAACAAACAGTGCACGGTACCCTTTGGCTTTGCTTTTCCGTGGCTTAATTGTTACGATTAGTTTTGTTTACTCGAATCATTTGTGCAGAATCCGTGCGTCTGTTCTCACAATGTGTGCGCGCGAACTGGCGGCAAACTGGGTAACATCTTAAACAATCTAGCTGTGTATATTGCGATGATCGGCTTTAACGCAGCTTATACCTTCCTATCTCTACTTCTTCAGCAGTTATTGATCAACGAAAAAAAGCACCGGACACTCGTTTGGTTAAAGCTCCTGTGATTCCTTTTCGATCTATTCATCCGTGCGTCCGTCCGTCCGCCCGCCGGTCCGTCTGTCAGAATCAGAAACGAAAATTCGAAAAATTTTTATTCCGACATCAGACTCAGAAAGAGTACAGATGTTGAAAGCCGTGAGCTAAAAGCCCCAAAACGGCTTGACGAGGTGCGTCACCCGTCCGTCCGTCCGTCCGTCCGTCCGTCCGTCCGTCCGTCCGTCCGTCCGTCCGTCCGTCCGTCCGTCTGTCTGTCTGTCTGTCTGTCTGTCTGTCTGTCTGTCTGTCTGTCTGTCTGTCTGTCTGTCTGTCTGTCAAGTAAGCACTGATGCGGTTTACGAGCCAACACTGCACCCCACGTGTTGCTTGTAAAGCAAGTCGTTGCAAACGTTCCGGAATAATTTTAATCAGGTAGGATATTTCTGGTGACTTGCATCAAAATCGAAACTCGCGATGTTCATCGTATTTCGCGCATACAGGGAGGCAGCAGTGTGGCTTAGATTCGCTCCCACGACCTCGTGGCACACGATCGGTATCAGAGCGTCGCATTAACGCTGCAGGGTATATTCGTGCAGCACCACTTGAACGTCTTCGCAAAGTCCGAAATTTTGCAGACACTGTACAGTGAGCAGGAATGTTCTAGGAAAATTCCCGTTTTGCACTGCATACGCGAGAGAAAAATGTAAGTCAATCCGGGGATAAATAAAATGTTGTTCATAGAATACTATAGCTGCCTGCACGCCTGTTTAATACAGATACCCGTGAAACTCGTCTCGAAGCCCCTGCTTGTTGTAATGTGCGTTTCCGGCGTAATGCTTCGAGACAGTAACGAAGATTTACACAGAGCGCCCCGCGCCGCAATTTCGCGAGAACGAATGACGTACTATATACATACACGCGTGCCCGGTTTTGCGGGCAGCCCGAAAGTCGTTAAAACTTATCGCCCTAAAAAGTGGCACGCGCGGAACTTAAATTTCTTAGCGACCAAGCCTCGCTTGAATAGAGTTTAAAGAAAATAAAGAAAAGAAACGATATCAACATCGGTAGCCGTGGCTGCCACGGCAGCCATTAGATATATGTTAGATATATACTGGTACCTCTTTTTTTTCATACTAACCACAAACGAGCAACTTCCGCTGTATGTCTGCTCTTGGTACATGTCACATTCCGAATCGTTCACATTTCGTCCTAAACACGACGGGTGATCTTTCAAAACCTAACTGCATTGGAACTTAAAGAATGCCAAAGGATCGCAGACGGTGGCGGCAGACACGCTAACCGATTGTTTCACTTTTTATAATCACAATGTGAAAAAGTAAAAATATCTTAGCATGATGCGCATACGGTTCGAGTGTATCAAAATGACCGAGCGTATAATTCTATAGGGCGTATGATGATAAAACGTAATTTTAGAGCGAAACGTCGGAGCCTAATGCTCGAGCGTAATGTTTAGCAAACGTTCGGGTGAAACAGAGAAAGCACCATCGAAAAGAATACAAGAAAGCCTCGAAAGAGTTCACTACCTTTGTCAATGTATGGTAAGCTTAAATCTGGAAAGTGGTTAGTCTTGACCAAGGAGGGTTTTTTTTTTAATAGCTTTCTTGGCCTTAACCATGCAAAATAGTGATTCGCACGAAGTTACCTATATTTGTTGAGGTGAGGATGTTCAAGAGGCGTTTGTTAGCTTTATTGCGAGATTTGCAGACACAGCTGTCAAAGCACATCCGTATATAGAGCAATGAAGGTTCCATACCAGTTTTGTGGCGAACAGGTTGTGCGGGTAACACGGAGCAAAACTTTGAAAAATTAAAGGCGCGAGGGAGTTTGAAACACGCGTTGACGAAACAAAAAAGAAATTGGGCTAGCACGCAAAATAAAAGGAAACTAAAGGAAGCAGTGAGGGAAAGAGATAGCAAAGCGCGCCTTCGGTTTCCCTCTGTCGTCGTATATAGCCTATACGGCATGGCGAGTCAATATGGCAGACTTCTTTCTCCAGCTGTATAAGCGCCTGCCTTGCCTTGCCTTGCCTTGCCTTGCCTTGCCTTGCCTGCCTGCCCACCCGCCCGCCCGCCCGTTTGCCCGCCTGCTGTTTGTCTGTGCTGTTTGACCGTCTGTCAGTGTAGTCTGTCCGTCCGTCCGTCACACGAAACGATTCAGCCATTCCGCTAAAGTTGAAGTGCTTGCTCAACGTCCACTTATAATGATTTGGTGGATGCATTGATACCTGTGTACATAGTCGATCAAAAAGCAAATATTACGCATATCTAAGGCGCACCACATCAATATATGAGACCTTGGCGTTTCTCAGGCTGCGTCGAAAATACGACGCTATGCACGAAAGACGGCCAGCAGAAAGTTATCGTCTTTCAACAACGTTTGCAGCGAGGCAAGCAGATGCGCGGTCCATTTTTTTCCCTCTCTTTCAATTCTCCAATGCGCCCCTATACTTGATTTCTACAGGCGTGTGCCAACGTTACATGCTCAATGCGATAATGCTCACGGTCAACCAGCAAACAAGCGTGTCTTGTTGCTACATTTTCTATATAGCACACGCGTAAGTCTTATACACGGAGACATGCGCATGTTAAACAAAGAACGGCTTGAAATGTACGATAGAAAAAGGTAAATGAAAACTAAGAAGAGCGGGAGATTATTCCTTCGAGCACGTCAAGCGAAACCCACAATCTTCGAAGGAAAGGAATCCACGTCAGGCAGGTATTTATGCGCAGCCGGAACGAGGGCCGAACACGCCGAGCTCGAAGAAAGCAAGAAATAATAGAGCCGAGTAAATGTTGTACGGCCTTCGTATACATACTTGGTCTCGCTTACTAGGTACAGCGCACGCAAATACCTGTGATTGCGGCACGCGAAAGAACGCTTGCTTCCAAAACTATCGCCCGCTCCTGACCGAGAAGGAGGACGGAGAGGTGAAGGGTCCAAACAAAACAAAGAAGCGTGTCCTTCACTTTCTCGAGAAGGAAAGCACGTTAATGATGCCTCCTATATATACTTGGTCAGGCACTTTCATCAGATCATATAGGGTCGAGAGAGAGCTTACACTTTCGTCTTCATTGTCCCCCCGACGGCTATACTCTTTGCTCCGCATACTTTTCCTGAAGAGAGACTGACACCTTGTATTTCTGCACAGACCTTCACGTGGCGGTACCAGCTGAGAAGGTAGTAGTAGTAGTAGTAGTAGTAGTAGTAGTAGTAGTAGTAGTAGTAGTAGTAGTAGTAGTAAAACGTTATTGTGAACAGCGACCACACAGGCTAGAACCTGAGGTAACATAAGGGTGAAAAGGTGTGACTGCTCTGTTCATAGGTACAGCAGCACAAACTTATGAAGAAACCAAGAAAACACAGGGCCCATAGAGCTGATGAAGGTGCGTATGTGATCTCTATGCACCCTCACTGATTATAAATCTTTTCTTTATCATACTGTTAAGTTTAGGTTGTAGGTGCGTCCGACTTCCCCCGAAGCATAATCAATACACTGTCTAAAATCGTCAGATTCCTCAAGTTTACACCTCCTTTAAGAACCCAGATTGGTTCCTTCTCAATAATCATTTACTTACAGTTCGTAATAATTATTATTTGTTCAATTATTACGCCACTAAAGAACGCTATAGTTACGAGAGACTCAGAGGTGGAAGGTTTAATCAATTTCGACCACATCCATGGAGTCTGGCATTCTGCCCCCATAGTTATCTGGGATTAGATCCCGCGACTTTCGAGTCAGCCGTCAAGTAATTCACTATAGCGCATCAGTATCATATATGATACTGATGCGCGAGCACTACACCTATAGGGCAAGCGGGAGAACAAACACGCATGTATACTCTCGACTGTCATGTGCCTCAAGTTCGCGTTTCATAGCATAACGAATCACTTGTTTCAACTTGCTAAACTCGAAACCTTGCTGAGCAGTCAAGCAGGATGTCCCCAAGGCCACCGCAGTGAGTCCGCTTTTACGGTCAAGCATTTCCCTTCTTTCGTTCTTAAGTGTATAGGTTAGTGTAGTGTAAGTGTAAGTTTAGCGTAAGTGTAAGGTTAGATTTTCTAATGCAAACGTGATATATATATATATATATATATATATATATATATATATATATATATATATATATATATATATATATATATATATATATATATATATATATATATATATATATATATGTGCGTGTGTGTGTGTGTGTGTGCGTGCGTGCGTGTGTGTGTGTGTGTGTGTGTGTGTGTGTGTGTGTGTGGAGAGAGAGAGAGAGAGAGAGAGAGAGAGAAAGACAGCGAGAACGAATATAAGAAAGGTAGGGAGGTTAACTAGGCTACAACCAGTTTGGTACCCTACAGGTGGGGGGAGGGGAAAAGGGCGCAAATGATAAAGAGAGAATGAGATGCACAATGCACACCATACATACTCGAGAGTAGGGCTTCACAGGCAGTCGCTCCGTGATTGTAGAATATTAAAAGGGCTCGTGTGGCTTTCTGGGCTGATGTACAGTGGGACCAGAGAAAATTGTCTGATCCCGGCGGGCTTAGGGGGTTGGTTCCATCATAAAACGTGCATTCCTTTCTCGTCAATGAGCATTTAATTGCAACCTTGTAGTAGGCGGTGCAGAATCCTATCAAGCCACGGCAACGTACCTCCGGAAAAACTTAAAAAGGTCCTGCAACACTTTTTGAGCATGGTCAGAAAACGCTGCCGATCGGTAGTAGAGGCCCCCGACAACGCGCGAGCCAAATATTATATCGCAGCACGCGGCCTGGAATTCACAATAAATGATCAAAGTCAGCTCAAAATTGCATTCTTTTCACTCGTCAAATGACGGAAGATGCTCAAAAAACTCTCGTAGAAAGCCCATCCATGAGCCATTGGCTGATTTGAACATGACGCACTTGGTCGTTACAGAGATCGCCGCGGGAGGCCGCGACTTGTGCACGTGCGTGCGCGATCACACTGAAAAATCCGCGCAGTCGAAGAAAAAAAAAGAAAAAAAAAACTGGTCAAGGTCACAAGGCGCGCGTGATGTTTTTCTTTGCCCCTGCCATCCTTCCCTGCTTAGCTTCCAGCGCTTTCGAGCGAACGAGAGAAGAGAGAATGCAATTGCAGCGTGCCACAAATCTTTGTAACTCCACTCGCACAGGACGGGGTCTTAAAATTTTTGCGGCATTGAATTCGCGAGGCAATAACCTCTTCCATTCAATTTATTCCATGGTTACTTGAAAAAGTGTTTCAGGGCCCCTTTAGGTGCAGTGTCCCCACACCTTCCTTCTGCGACACAATAGTACGCCCTGGTGAGTATGAAATGAGCCGCCTTAACGTGCTGGGCGACGACTCCCAGATTCGCGCTGCATGACACGTATTAAAACTCTGCTGCAAGAGAAGCACGACGTATACCAACACGAAAATACGGAAATAAATATGCCCGCAACGCCAGGTTCCCGAAAGTTTCAAGAGATTATTGAGGAGCTCGACAGCAAATAACTAACATTTTCACATTATCAGTGATGGAAGTGACATTTAACTTCTTCGAGCATGCTTTGGAAGCAGGAGAAGCGCTGTTTCTAAGCAGGCATAAGTTTTTACGAAGCGTAAAAAACTTTCGTTTTTTTTTAATTTGTCAGATGCAGATTGGAGATCGAAGAAAATGTTGAAGCATCTCGTAAATATTAATATTTATGATAAAACATAATTCACCGACAACAATCAATGTAAATTTCAAACGGAACACAATTAGAACGATGGCTGGTTGTGAAAAAATGTGCAGCGAAATGAGCAATATAATTAAAACACTAATATTTGTAGCAGAAATCAAATTAAACCGGTAACGCTGAGCACCATATTTTCGAAGTAACCACAGTCTCGCATAACTGTTTCCAAATAAGCAGTATATATTCGGTGTGAGATAAAAGCAATCCCCCTCATTTTCACATTTCCCACACCGGTCTGCCAAACGAGCAATAGTACATGCTCAATATGCCATTTCTTGTCGCACAAATGAGATCAGAGCGAATAATACTGCGCCCTAGGAGCATACTGGAACGCTACAGCATACAGCTTCTAGGTTCCTTTAGGACTTATGAGTTGGTCAAACAGTAAAAGTCCGTCATTCTCATTCTCTCCGTGCTATTTCGAAACAGGTTTGGAGCAATACTTCTAACAATAATTAATGCTTGGAGCAGTATTTCTCTTTTGAGAGCAGTTCGAAAAAATTGAATCGGCATTTCCATAACTGCAATCTTTCTGCTTCCTGCATCTTTGTTGACACGGTGGCTTTTTTGTTTTTTGTTTTTTTCTGGGCGCGCCTCCGTACATACATTCTCTACATCAATAAACGCATTTAAAGCTGTATTCACATGATGCACGTGGTCGCCCACAAATCGATCACGTAACATGGGACGTGTTAATTTTTTTTTTCTTGTCCCTATCTTACACGCTATCGTCGCTCGTCCTTTACGCTTCCCTATGCCCTGCTAAGCCATGCGCATCACGCTCCAAGCGACTAAGTTGAAGAACAACCAACTGCCAAAAGCTGCTCGCACCCAGGCCTTCTTACACACTCACACAAATGCCTCACGAGGCGTACTAAATACGCTTTACCCATTCGTGCGGTTCGCGGTGGACCATGAAGTGGGAAGTATTTTTCGTGATGGGAACTTCGCACAGCACGATTCTCCTTATATAGTGGCGAATCAATTCGAGACATGCCGCCCACAAAAGGGCGGTACCTCTAACACCGACCGTAAGCGAAGACCGCAAGGTGGGAAAGAAAGAATACCTTGATCTTTTTTTTTTTTTCTCGAAGGTGCACAGGTGCGGCACTGTATGTATGCCGCATTGACTTGCGTAAAAGCCGCGCCCACACCTATCAGAGGCGTTATTCGAAGGTTTGCAGGTTCGGTTCCCGCCAACGGCAAGTTATCTATTCGTCCACCTTTCTTTCATCACATTTACATTCAATTTACTTCTAATGACGTCTTCTATACTTTTCATGGCAGTGTTGTCAACTGATTCTCAGTAATATTTGTCTAACAAGAAAAAAACGAGCCCTTGAAATTTCCTGTTCTTTCCAACACCCACAACTTCACATCATAAAAAATAGAAACTAAAGGATCAATCGAAGTGAAAATTAGAAAGTAAAAAAATACCAACCGACGATTACGATGTATTATTTTAAATATTCGGCAGATAACACGTTCCGTGGAAATTGATCTTATTTGTAGCATGCGGCAAAAAGAGGACTGTAGCCCTTTTCTTTTTCCTATTTTTTTCAGCAAGACGTTAATAAATGACGCTAAAGATATTTACATATGTTTTGAGAACACACATGTTGAAGCAATGTGTTATTAAACCCATTGTTTGCAGATGCGTAATGATGTCAACAGCAACATCAATACGCATAGTAAAAAAATCATAAAAAATCTAGGTGGCAATATGTGAACTACACAATTCGTCTAGACTGTGATTTAAAAAAAATTGCTGCATGTACAGCTGTCTATACGGCACTATGCCAAAAGAACGTCATGCCGCAGGCGGTGGGCAGTCGAAGAGGCGAAGTGGCAATGGGACAGGGAAGAACTGCAACAGTGGATGAGACACAAACGCCACACAGCGGGCGACGTACTCGCGGTGATCGAAGAGAAAAAAGAAAGGACGAAAAAAGTAAAAAAAAAATGAGACTGGACGTATACAGCGCACGCGGAAGAAGGCGGTCCACTTCGTTCCGCGTACAGCCACGCAATAATCGAGCGTGGATGTGTGCGTACATACCAAGGAGGTTAACCTCCTCGGTGCATACGTACACAACGAGGAAAACGCGTGTTCCGAGACAAGTCGATTCGCACGGTGCGTTGCGGGGCCGCAAACAGAATCAGCCGTGACGGCCAGACCTTTACACGTCGGCCATCTTGCTTGCCTCTTGTTCGTTTGTTTGCTAACTTATTTGTTCGATAGCTCGTCCGCTTCATTCGATGTTTCCTGAATCATTCCCACATTTTCAGTTCCTCCTCTTGTGTGGCGATTCTGTTACGTCGTTACAAAGCTGCCTTTGACCGAGACGAGACGCATGGCAAATTTGCATACGCGCTGCGTTGTATTGTCGTACTGTTTACCTGTGTCGAACCTATGTGAGCGGTCACACATTTATACATTTTAAAGAAACTTATTCCATACGAAACTAAGTGGCAACGTTACAGCGCCTCGTTTTGAGCTAAATATCTGGGGTGATGGTGATGACGCGTGCGACCACACACGCACACACACGTTATATATATATAATATATATATATATATATATATATAATATATATATATATATATATATATATATATATATATATATCGCGATTTCATTTCTCGCTTACATTATAGAATATGCTCGACGAAATCAGACCGTGTAATATACAGGCACTTGACGAAAATTCAATTTCCTATATAGGATGCTTCATCTTCAGAAGTTTTCAAACTTCTGAGGATAAATTTGAGTGTGGAACAATATCGCACCATCTCACCTTATTTCTAGCATAAATGCACGTATACAAGACAACGTGACACTTCACCCACCGTCACCCCTTAGGACTGCGGTGGCGAGGGCCAGGCATGATTCACCAGAGTAAGAGATCAGCAGTACTCACCTGCAAAAAGAGAGAGAGAAGGAAAGGTTAGATACAATGATGGTTTTGAGCCCATTTACGACAACAAATAAACGAACCACCGATAAAGCTGGGCGCTTAAATGCGTTTTGGCTCTTTATGTCCCCCCTGGCAGTCTGGCTGAAATCTGAAACCACGTCATATAGATCTGAATGGCGCTTCAGGAGAAAATGTAATCCCGCTTTTCCTTAACGAAACACGCGACAATGAAAGGCGAACCCATTTTCCTTGTTTTGTTTTTCGCTTTCTTCGCGAGAAATAAACAATCATTCGGGCGTGCCGGAGGCCGATGATAATAAGAATTGTTGGCGTTTAACTTCCCACTGTATGAGAGACGCCGTAGCGGAGGAGGGCCCCGGAAATGTCGACCACATGGGGGTTCTTTAACATGTGCCTAAATCTACATACGCGGGCATCAAGCATTTCTGGCCTCCATCAAAAATGCAGCCGCCGCTGCCGGGATTCGATCCCGCGACCTTGGGGGTCAGTAGTCGCACACTGTAACTACTACCTGCCACTGCGTTAAACCCCGGCAACAGCCCAGTGACAATGACGACGAACTGTAACTGTGCTCTGTGTATTAGAAAGCTTTCGTGAGCCCTATAAAGAGCACGTCGGTGGCAGCGTCATCGATACGGTCGAGAAGTAAAGTGCAAGCCTCCAGCCATTCGGAGAGGTCACGTGCGTAAACAGAGATGGCGTCGAGGCGACGCTGTTGGCACAGCTGCAGGGTGGGCGGAGGCTTTGAAGCCTCCGCATACCCTCATACGCCGCGTAGCGACGGCAACGTTCGCTACGACCGAAAAAAAAAAAAACCCCGCTGACCGACTCATTCCTTTAGCGGACCAGCGTTTACGGCAACGTCAATCGCATGGTTAATCACTCTAAACCAGCATAAGGCGTAGAAAAGGACAGGAACGTTCCGCGTGCCTTGACAATCCTGTATTGGACATGTTTAATTTTTTCTTTCGTTTTTGGGGACTCTAAATTGGTACATAAAAATTGCAACATTAGGTAGTAACGTAAAATTGAGAGAGAAGGAGAGAGAGGGGGGGACGTGTACCCTTAAAACGGCGGTATGTAACTTTTAAGAGAGAACATTGTGCCCGTATCGATCTTATTGATTGCATGACTGATCGATGGAGTTGTTAACAGCAACTCTTGACTATCGCAAGCTTCTGTGAAACGTTAAGATTACTGAAGGCCCAAGAAAGGCGATACGTAGAAAGTGAAACATGCGTACGGGTTTGCCTGAACACATACACGTATCAATGCGATGGTTCATAGACAGTAGGTACATCAACGAAATAAAATAATGCGTGCGCATATACACTGCTGACAGGCATTCATTTTATATTACGGACAATTGCGCACTTGAATCATGAGAACAATTGTAAAAAAAAGCAACGTTCCGGGCGCCTTTGCAGTGCTACAAAAAAAAACGAAGAAAAAATCATAGCATATTTACGAGGTGAATGATGACGAGTGAGGCGAAGCGGACGGACGGACGGACGCGGCCAGCGAATGATTCATAGTTTGCCGATAAAACCCTGCGAAGTTTCGCCCCACTTCGCCTCACTTCGCCCCATTCACTCCGTAGATATGCTGTGAGGCGATTGCTACAAATCATGCATACATACACGTGACGACCGACCCACGCCTTCAGGAGCTTCATTCGCCCCTAAAAGAAAACGTCAGACAGTATCATAGCTCAAATATACAGCCAAGCACAAAGTCGCCTTTTTCTAACGTCGTTCATGCTCCCCAAAGTTACATGGCCACCTCTCCTCCCTGGTGTACTTAAGTATTAAGGGTAGCAAACTGAAGGTTCGCTCGAAACGACCTCTACGTTTTTGGCCGTATTTGATTGCTTCGATTATTCCCCTACGGCATCGTAACAATAAAAGTTTTTCCTCTGCGTTCATCAATTAAACGCAGACTCGAGGGATCGATTCTCGCGCAGCAGCGCCATTGTGCGTGGTGGGAATCATTAACACGGTCACGCAGAAAACCACAGAGAGGTCCAGAAGTCGCCGTCAGTCCACTGGAACACGAATGCACAGCAAATAGTACGAAGTTCACGCCACGAATCCGAAATATCTCCCGTCTCCTATACCCTTCTCCCCGCAAAAAGAAAGGGAATGTAATCACACACACACACACACACACACACACACACACACACACACACACACACACACACACACACACACACACACACACACACACACACACACACACACACACACACACACACACACGCGCGCGCGCGCGCGCGCGCGCGCACACAAACGGTCGTGCGGCGCCCACTGAACTCGACGATAAATGCATCTATAAATACAAAAACACTCGATAAGCCTAAACACATCGAGTGCGGTTCGTATCAGGAGGGGGTGCCGTTCAATACGCGCGGTTACAGCAGGCAGTGTCATTATCGAACTGGCACAACGCACACTCAACAACGTTTGGGTTTGTTTGTTCATCTTCCGTTTTTCTTTTTTTTTTTCTACAACGTCGAAGCAACTGTGTCTCGAAGAACCCAGCGATAAAGGCAAATACGTGGGCATCCACTCCAGGACGAAAAGTGTCCGAGGCAGAAACCGATAAACTTGGAGCCTAGTACACTATCACGTGAGGACCGCATATATATATATATATATATATATATATATATATATATATATATATATATATATATATATATATATATATATATAATATATATATATATATATATATATATATATATATATATATATATATATATATATATATACCGCTCGGACCTGCAGAAGTGAGAAACGGACCCCGAAGCGGCCAAGCGGCCGTCTATCACCGCGAGGATATAGATCCATCGACAACAACGCCGCTCATACCTATAGACCACGGATCGACCGATATACGGGTACACGAAACGAAAACAGGGTGGGACTCGTGTACGCCTGTACGAATGTCGAACCAGCAAATGACAAGAGCTCAAGACAGTGCGTAGATGTATGGGCTCGTGTCGTGCTCTCTCTCTCTCTCTCTCTCTCTACCTAAGCCTGTTGCACGACAATCGATGCCGGCCAGTGTATACCCATGAGTGATGGCGTGCCATCAATAGCACCCCAGTGGCCCCACCCAATACCGCTATCGAAGATTCGTTCAAGTGTGCAGAGATAGCACGTCGAGTGAGGCAATATACCATCCTAGACTGGCGTGGCTCTCACTCACCCCCTCTCACACTCTCGAGACAGAGAGAGAGAGAGAAACCCGTGCGCGGCTCTCGAAGAAAGCGAGAAAGAGATAATCGCACACACAAGTTTCTTTCTCGAGAGCAAGGAAGAGAGACGGAGAGAGATACTAAAGAGAAATGCCGCCTCTCACTCACTTCCTCGCTCACTTAATGAGTGAGTGCCTCATCTCTTTTTAGTATCTCTCTCTCGTTCTCTCTCGTTCTCTCTCTCTCTCTCTCTCTTGAAAGCGAAAGAAAGCAAGTGTGTCGCTTTAGAAGAGAGAAAGAGAGGGGGAGGGGGGGGGGGGCTTGCGGGAATTGCGGAAGGCTGCCGGAGACCACCAGCAGAAAGAAGTACACAGGTGCGGTCACACGGCACGTAATATGCACGTGGGAGACAACCGGTCTCGGTCGGACTCGGCGGCACCGTACATACATCTTGCGTCGCTGCTCTCGTATTTTTTTTTTTTTTTTTGATGGCCACGCCGGACAGGAAATAACGCAGGAACGGGGCCGATATCGCGTCGCGCCTACGGGGCGGCGTGGGTGTTAGCGGGGCCGGTTGGAGTTGTACGCGATGTTTCCTGCGCTGGCCGCCGACAGGAATAGACGCGTCACCGTATCAAACGAGAACCAAAAGAAAAAAAAAAACTAGGCGTAGACGACAGCCCCTGGTGGCGCTGCAACTTTCCTTTTGGAAGAGCGCTGTATGTGCGGGATAAAAAGAACGACAGGCGTTGTGTTTCTCGTCTCGCGTCCTGTACGAACGTGCTCCAAGTTCAACTACCCTGCAAATTTTTTTATTTTTTTTTTGGGGGGGGGGGGGTTACCTTGGCGTCTCGCCTTGCCGGCGTGCAATCGCCATCGTCACGGTCCGTCATGAACGGGCTTGCGCCACGTAAACCTGGACAGATCCCACAGCACGCCGCCGGGGCCATAGTACGCATATTACAAGACCAAAATTTATCGCTTCAGCCTAAACATTACGTTTGGCTAAGCAGCGGTGTCGGAACACCCGACGAAATTTACCAACGCCGCTGAAGTTTCTGATCTAAAACCGCAGACACAAACGCGAATTTCTACGGTGAAGTCATCTATTTGAAACGCAAGTTTGTGAAACATATCTGGATGGGTGGCAAGTGTAAAGCAGTAAAGAATAATGATTTCACTGTGGAAAACACCGGCGCACAGTGAATGCTTTACCTCTCTCTATAGGTTTGGCGTTAGCGAAGCTGGAATACTTTCTTTTTTTTTTCATAATAGGTAGTGTTTCCTCCCTATTCTTTTTTTCTTTATCGAGCGACCTTGGGAAGGGATAAAGCAATGCTTATGCACCTCGAAGGAAGACGATGCTTACTGTTCTACTTTCAGAAATCAGCAGGGTATTTAGAAAAAACAAAAATGTCTGCCGACGATTTAGAGTAGAGAAAAAAATTTTAACGATTTTAAGTACTTGGTACTCAACTATGGGAGAGCAGTAGGCCGTCCCTAAATCAGAATCAATATTGCTATGGGAATACGTGTTTTGAATAAATGTTCGACGATTTGAAGAACGATATATTCTACTATAGGGAGAGCGTTCAGCTGTCCTGCAACCAAAGAGGCTACGGGAATACAAGAGTTACGTTCATCACCCTCAATGGAATCGCTGGCATATAAGTCATTTCGAAAAGTCTCCGTCAGAGTTTGAGTTGGACTGCATGTCTCGTCAGTCATAGTTTTAAGCTTTTTAAGGATACCTGAAATAAATATTCATGAGCACAGAGTTTTTCAGCCTTCCTTCACTTCCTTTGTGCTGCTCAGTCTGAAAGTTAATGTGTTCGAGAACATTTTCATGAAGCAATATTTTTCTAAAGTAAATAACTTGGCATCGGCCGTTTCAGTCATTCGACCAGCGTGCTTCTATAGATTGCACTTTGCTATCGGTGTCATCTGCTGCTGATACAGTATGCCTAATTGATTATTTTTTCCGCCTCCCTCGTACTCACTTTAGAAAGCGTTGAGATCAGGCACAGACACACGCACACACACAAACCACGAAAGCGGAAGAGTTTCCTTCTCCCGTGTTCTGCTTCCATGGTCTGTGATTCTATTTTTTAGGGGCGAAGTTCCCAAAGCCGTGGGTATGTCCATGCATATCTGTGACCTGTTTGTAGCCATCTAGTTGTATAACTCACTCAGCAGGTGGCGCTAGTGTGAATGAATGAATGACAGACAGACAGACGTACAGAGGTACAGACAGACAGACAGACAGACAGACAGACAGACAGACAGACAGACAGGCGGACGGACGGACGGACGGACGGACAGTCAAGCAGACGGACGGACGGGCGGGTGGACGGGCGGACGGACGGACGGACGGGCGGACGGACGGACGGGCGGGCGGGCGGGCGGGCGGGCAGGCGGGCGCTTCGCATCACTCATCATTCACTCCGAGGATATGCTGCGATTTTTTTTCTCTTTTTTTTGCGAATTCACGAGCAATATACGCCTCGCAATATTGCCATCATAGGCATGCGAGAGGAAGGCGAAGCTTCGTCGCACCGACCCCCCCTCCCGATCATCTCAAGCCTTGTCAGCCCCTTTCGCACCCCGCCCCATTACGTCAATGCAATGGTTTTCCACAACCACTCTCGCCACACCTTCCACAACCACCACGGCCGCGATCGTATACCTGCAACCACTGGGTCAGCAGCCGAGACCCGTAGTCACTATTCCACATAGGCGGACAGAATGAATTAATGATTGAATGAATCTGAATATTAAAGCACACAATAGAACTAGATGCAGCCCATTAATAATCCTTCCAAATCGTGTCCTCTGATGCATAACCTTACGGTACAAAAAATAATTGCCAGAATGACCTGCTGCAGCGAAGTGCTCTTATTGTCCCCAACATTACTTAAACTAATTTCCGCGCCATTGCGTACACACTCTCCCAACCACGCAGCACGTGAGAACAAACCATACGGGCTATGCCGCGCCGCCCCGGCCATTTGATTAGCTAGCCGGACAATGGTGCTTAATGAAAGCAATTAGGGGAGAAAAATGGCGACAGCTGCAACAGGCGAAATTTCGCAACGTCCACGCGCATGTTGAAGTAAAGATTAAAAGCCGCAGCAAATAGCACTTTCGATCCGGCGACGCGGCAAGGAGGACCGCAGTTCAATGGCGACAAACGAACGCAAATGTATATTCCAGCCGGCCACCGCCACCGTCCGGCGTATATAAAGAAGCAAGTGCGCTCCCAGGGGCACAATTAGCTCGGTCCTTTTACAAGACGTCGTCAGTCGAAACACAAGAAGGGCGTAGGCGGCGGGAGAGTTGAGGAGAGCGCGAAAGCACGAGCGCGCTAAAAACACTCGGCTGCTGGACGGTGAAGGAAAGGGCCAAAACAGCATTTTGCACGCTGCTCTTCGAGATGCGTGCAGCGATGTGCGAAGCTACGATGAAAGCGCGACGCAGTCTGGGTCAAGCACGCCGAAAAATGCGGCAAGGAATTCGCGGAGTTTCCTTCCGATGTGGGACATGCGGCAATCCTCGAGAAGCGGTCTGAGAACTGGCTAACCTCCCTGTCCTTCCTCATTTATTCCTCCTCCTCCCCGAGAAGCATCCGAAATCAATGTATACGTACGTGTTACTTTGAATATCCCAAAACGTTCGGCGCCGTTAGCGACCCTGTCTGTCTACACCGGAACACTCCGACATTCATTATTTGTGCTTTGCAGTTGAGCATAACCTGAGGCGCAGCATAAAGTAGACTCCTAACACAGTTCAAGTTGTCTATCTTTCAATACACACTCCACGGACACATATGATCCTACATAGCATCACAATACACACTATACGTTAAAGAAATCACGAGCCGAGAGTGAATGGTATACGATCACTAACATTACTCCACGTCAAGCCCGAACGCTGAAGAACTAACAAGTCGCTATTGAGCACCGAAGCTGCCATTACGAACCTTGGAACAACCCGCCCACTAAATGTGAAAACACGTGTACATAGCCACGAATCATAACGCCCCCACCTACATTCATTGGCAATGAAGCGGGAAAGTTTGAATACCGAGAATAAGGAGCCTACAAAGCCACTACGGTAGCGTGATCAACGTGTTACCTACCAGTCACGAATGAACCACTATAAGAGCTTCAAACAAACGCCAAATAAAATCGTCACTAAGCTGCCATTGGAACCGAATGGCAAACGCCGAAGCCACAACGAAAGAGGCACACCTGCGCGCGGCTACGCGTGATCGGTTGATTCGCCGTGCAGCCTTCACGGCGCTGCACCGCATTATCCCTACCGACTATAAAAGGAGAACACTCTGACGTCCGGACAATCGGTCCCTAACGATCCTTAGCTCCGCGCGCCGCAGTCAAGGCGGAGATGACGGCGGCAAAAGGGAGAAAGGCCCCCGTGGGTATACCGGCAACCAAGAAACGCCACCGTCGAAGAAATGCGATGGTCTATGCATTGCAGAGAAGCACAGCGAAACAAGAGAGAAATGATCTGTAGACGCAGAGAAAGACTGTCCAGAAACGGCACAAGGCTGGTCCATTGAGGAGGCACAGACCGGAATGCGACGGGAGCATCGTAACTCCATCAACAAGCATGGCGTCAGCGTCACTTTCTTCCTCTTTTTTTTTTCCGCATCCCAGAGCGCCGACCACAGGAACGAAACAAATATGCCGCGACCATTTCGTATAGACCCGTTGTTCGGTCGCGAAAGCGTCTCTATACAAGACCACGCGAATGAAGAAACAGGCACAATCGCTGCCGTCGACGATGATCAATCATTGCAAGACACGGTCGTTAATCAGCGTTGCAACTCCGAGATCGGAAGGCGCGTTCACGCTGTTTCGACGCGTGTGCATCACTTAACATTTTTGTAGTAACACAGTATAGTGTTTTTTTTTTCTGTCCTGATGGAACAGCGTGGCTGTCCCCAAGGATAAACAAAAAATGAAGTACTGGAGACTCCGTCTTTGGCTGGAGCTACAGGTTATCTTGAATGTATGTCATTCCACAAATTCAAGAAGAGGGAAAAATATACGCAAGGACCAGTTCTTAACCGGTTGGCTACCTTGTGCCGGAGAAAGTGGATAAGTAGAACTAGAGATAAATAGAAAAATGTGCCACAAAAAAAGGACAGCACAGCAAAAAGAAAAGGAAAAAAGAGCGAATTACTGGAAGATGGACGCTGTATACCAACTGGTGGAAATTTGTTGCAAGAAAAGTCATGAGCGCTGGTGTAGCTTCAGTATCATGTCTCAAATAATACTATGTGGGGTTTTACGTCCCAGGAGGAGGAGGAGGAGGACAAGAACAACAAGAGAGAAGGCAGAGAGGTTAACCAGACACATGCCAAGTTTGCTACCCTACGCTGCAAGAATGGAAAGGGGGACATGAAGATAAGAGAGAGAGAGGGGGGAACGAGAAGAAAACGACAGAGAGAGAAAAAAGGATTGTCAGTCAATGGACTCATGGGTATGCAGCGGTGGCACCTCACAAAAGTTAAAGGTGTTCACATAGGCATGTAGTCCTCAAAAAGCGCAAGACGGCTTTGACTGACTTTTCAGACGACGAAAGGCGAAGACGGTGTGTCCCAAAACCACAATATGTTCATGAGAGACGCCGCGTAGTGGACTGCTCCGGAAATTTCGACCACCCGGTGCTCCTTAACGTGCACAGACATCACACAGTACTCGGACCTCTGATCATTTCGCCTGCATCGAAATGTGACCGCCTCGGCCGGGATCGAACGCGCGACCTTTTTGAATCAGCAGCGAAGTGCCATATAGCCACTGCTCTCCATCATGGCGGATAGTCTCATGTATCGTTCACACGACTAGCCGTGCCGCCTTTACTCGTATATGTTTCGAGGTCTTTAATTACTAAGGTGCATCGTAATCAAAGAGCTACGTCATCAATTACAGACTGTAATGAAGAGAAACACTATCGAAGCAGGACAATCCAAGTGTAAGCGTATATATACGCACTCCCAGTCGAGTAAAACCGACCGCAGACGAAACACACACGCGGGTAACGCGAAAGCCGCCTATATGAGCAACTTTATATATATATATATATATATATATATATATATATATAGTATATATATATTATATATATATATATATATATATATATATATATATTATATAGAGAGAGAGAGAGAGAGAGAGAGAGAGAGAGAGAGAGAGAGAGAGAGAGAAATCGCAAGCTTTGCTCTACCATGTTTTACGGCTCCTGTGATTTGCAGTGGATCGCGACCGCTGCACGCAATATAGAGTACACATATGCCACGGTGTTCCAGTATTAAAGCGGTTGCCAACCATAAACCGCTAAATTTATGCGCCGCTGCACCGAAAGCGGCTGACTAAAGAGACGGCTCCCTACAGCATATATGCCGGTTTCACGACTTCCAGCCGCGCATGCAACAAGTTGCAACAACCAAAGAGAGTCGAAATGATGAAATAAAGGCCAACTCTGTTGGCTTCATCCAATGAAGCGTCCAACGGGTGCATTTAGTGCTCTGCAAAACCGTTCCCTGTCGTCCTATACGTTCTTAAACACACTCACACACATCATATATATATATATATATATATATATATATATATATATATATATATATATATATATATTGCTGCAGCCCATTGTCTTTCGGTCGATAAACACACGGCACCGTTTGCACAGAGCGAACATTGTGCAGGTTAATAATTTACGTACGCCCGTGCAGACTTGAAAGCATGCCGCGAACGCAAAACACAAGTGCATACGCAAGCATGCATAGATCCTGTACACGAACTCTTTCGCTGCTACAGCTCCGCACAATGAACAGCGCTTGCGAACTTCAGAGCGCAAGTGACGTATACATGGCACCGAGGACAAAATTTACACTAGAGTACAGTTGGCGCCTGCGCTGCTGTTGCAATAGCAAAAAGTATTAAAGGACTACGGTGACACTGTACCCTAGCACACTGCCACCCTCATTGGCGACCATCTTGCATTCGGGACAGCTTCCAGTACAATTGATTCTGACGTCAGAATGTGGCTCCAGCAGCTCGGCACACGATCCAATTATATTCGTTCATTCCGCGAAATCCGTGCGAAGGTATAGCACGGTCATACCTCGAATGCGTATAAAGAAAAAGAAAATTAAGCAACATACATTTCGGTACCCTTGCGACACAGGGTAACATGGTAATGAATACGCATTCGGTCTTCCACTATAGTTCTTCGTCCAGCGTTTTATTTCGCGAAACGTACCCTACACAATAGGGCCACGGAAGTATCGATGCCGCGGTGACCATATTAACGATGTCCGTATTTTTATTTATTTATTTATTTATTTATTTACAAGATACTGCAGGCATGGAGCCCAAGCAGGAATGGTACAGGCAGTAAGGCAATCAAGCCAAGCATCACACAGCATACAATAATCTAATCATCACACACATACAACAATAAGAAAGGGAAAGCAACATGGCACTGAAAGTAAGCAATCAACAAAAAGGATCAGTGGATAATAAAACCCATTACACGCTGGTCCAGCACAGAAGCGACCGGCGCGAATAATCGGACACGGCGCGACGACCGAGCGCGTGCGGAATGATAATTAAGCATGCTGTTCAGGCTTAGAATGCAAGAAGTGGCGCGTAATCTTAGCCTTATTTCTTTGTCTCAATCGTTGTCTTTTTCATCCTTCAGAGTAAGTTGGCTCGTTTTCCACGATTCCAGTTCTTGATTTTGTATTTATTTATTTTTTAATCAGAGGTGATCGCCAGGCAATGTGCTATTTAAAAAAGACGCACGTAAATGCACCGTAATAAAATGCGAGCCTGCAGCTGGACTCGGATTCTATCCCGCGGCGCATCGAAATCTCTCGACTGAGAGTATTCGTGCAGTTCGCTGGAGTGGGCGGGAAGCAGTATTCAACAGAAACGGCCATCACCAAGATCCGAGTTCGCATAAAGAGTTCCGATCGTGGCATCCAGAGACGAAGACGAAATATTCACGAAAATCACGAATAAGGGCGATTAAGGATGTAGCGTTGGTAAAACGGCGCATGCGCCGGATATTGTGAGTATATCGACTTTTCAAAGGTTTGAGTGCTTTCTTATTTATACAACGGCGACAGCGTCCCATAATTGGGTTTTGGCATGTCGACGCAAACCTTATTTTTCTAGCAGTGATGAGAAGTCGTACAACTGATGTCACTAGATGATGATCTGATAGGTATGTAGGGTTTAACGTCTCGAAACCACCATATGATCATGAGAGACGCCGTATATAGTGGAAGGCTCCGGAAATTTCGACCACCTGGGTTGCTTTAATGGTGATGTCACTAGAGTCAACGTTTATTGTTATGCTGCAAGAAATATGACGAGGGTGTAGTATACGCTTTATACGAACACATGAACTGGTGCAGCCTCCGCATTTTCTTTATCAACGTTGTAATGGTACCAGTACACTAAACCACGCCGCAATCCACAGATAGGGTTATTCAACAAAGCTTCACTGTAAAAGTTTAATCCCCCCTCCTCGAGCTACCACCACTCCATTACCGGAAAGGGAAGTGCTTTGCTTCATCCCGCTTACTGTAGAACCAGCCACAATGGCGCCAGTTGCATGTAGTTGCACCACACAATCACCCGTCATCGTCTCCTCTCTGTCACAACGGAGAGAGAGCGCGAGGGGCACGGATTATCTAAATATTGAGCGCTGTCGCGTGCGCAACAAGTCGCAAACGGGTTTCAGCACATCTTCAAGTACACGGCGCGTTCAAGCCCCAAAGTACCTTAATGTCTCCCCTTCTAGTAATGTCACCTAAACCAAATTCTGTCGCCGCTATGTTCGCTTAGATCGCAATAACGACTGCGGCTTCACTAATTCGTTATAACGATGTTGTAGGCCCGTGTACTCAGATTCGGGTGCACGTTAAAGAACCCCAGGTGGTCGAAATTTCCGGAGCCCTCCACTACGGCGTCTCTCATAATCAAATGGTGGTTTTGGGACGTTAAACCCCACAAATCAATCAAATCAATTACTTCGTTATAACGAGGGCCCGCTGAATATAAGCTACCGCGCATGCGCCCACAAAACGAAACCACGTTCGAAATACATACACCCCATCATGCATGTGGGCCCACAAGTTACAAAGCAAAAAACAAAAAAAAAGCAACAGCGACGTTCGGACCCA
Organism: Rhipicephalus microplus; assembly: GCF_013339725.1. Classification (NCBI taxonomy): domain Eukaryota; kingdom Metazoa; phylum Arthropoda; class Arachnida; order Ixodida; family Ixodidae; genus Rhipicephalus; species Rhipicephalus microplus. Next base: position 131,022,030 of record NC_051171.1, read on the forward strand.
CATTTGCCGCGTCCCCGCGTCCGGGGAACGCGAATGCGGATGGCATAGTTACAAGCTACGGGGGGTTGAGATGGCATTACCTAAATCGAATTTGCAGCACCCCAACCACCGACCGACCATTCGTTGGTACGAAGGGGTGAGAGAGTGGGAGAGGCACGGTATGGGGAGTGTGCAGCAAGGCTATATCCACGAAGTTACCGAGGAATCGATGTTCGCTGAATGGGATGAACGCGCGCCGGATCGCGGTAAGCGGGACAACGGATTAAGCGCTCTCCGTCGAACAGATTAGCGGGCCAGTGTCGCGGAACGGATAACCGGCGGCGGCGACCGTTTTTCAAGGGCTCTCCAGTAAATTAGATCAACGGAAACTCCTCGTTGTACATGCTGTGCACGATGAAGTTACTGAGCCATACAAGCTAATAGAGCAAGCGTTGGAATTAGCACACGACCTGCATGCTGGGGGTGCTTTGAGTATGTTCCATCCTGAACGCATAAATGGAAGGAATGTGCGCCATGCCCTTATCTCATACGGTAGCCATAACACGCGATGTTTGCCGGCGGACGTTATAGCAGTGTGTTTGAGGAAACAATGATACGGCTAGGTATATACGGGCGTATTTGGCCTACATACGGTTTTCGGTGTCGCGTGACTCGAGTACAGCAATTTAGAAACGCAAATTAATGGACCCGCAAGACGCGTTCAGGCCTCTCAAATTCTCGCATTCATTCGGGTCACCCCCGACGCTTGGCTTCAGCGGCCGAGAATGGAACCCGCGCGACTTCACATAATACGCACGCAGCAGCCGGGCGCACCGATAACAACAGCAGACGCTTGAAAAAAAGAAAAAAAAAAGACACCACCGACCACATCCGACTAATCTCGCGCTCCACATGATATCGTGCACGTGTATTACGCGACCCTTCTACCGCCGCGCGCGCAGACGTACCCCTGACCGCTTCCAGATGGGCCGCAGGAACGTTAGACAGGCCATATGGAAGCATCATCAACACTAACAAAACACAGAGAGGGCACCAAGGGAAGGATGGAGGAGGGCAGAGGAGGGGGGGTCGCAGACCTCTAATGTCGGGGATAAGCAGCAGGGCACCCAGTATACCGCACATATATAGGTGCAAGTGAGGGCGTGCATCGGGAGCCGTAGGTGGATTTCCACTCGAACGCACGACCTCTCCCGGCTTCCTGCAGCCACCGCCATTTTACGGTCGCCCGCGCCGCTCTCTTTCTCTCTTGGCGTCCGGCCATTGCTCGTAGAGTGGCGAGAGGGAGGAGCAATGAACTTGCGCCCAAAAGCCAAGCCGCACGGACCGAAACAACGCGGGGCGAACACCTGTTGGGGCGGCGGCGGCGTCAGCAACCGTCTGTTGATTCATCGGAGGCGAGCTTCGGATTCGGCGCGTTCTGCCCGACCAACGAACTTCGCGGGCGTTTCCTTTTTTGAATGAATATGCGGTACACCTCGCGGAGGCACGCAGATTTTTTGGAACTGAGAAAAACGTTGTGCTTGTGTCACTTCTCTCTCGCTCTTTTCTTTAGCAGTCATGGTGCGACTGCATCGAGAAATCATAAACAACAACAACAACAACAACAACAACAACAACAACAATAAAATTAATAATAATAATAATAATAATAATAATAATAATAATAATATAATAATAATAATAATAATAATAATAATAATAATAATAATAATTGTTGTTCGATTTCTACGTCCGAATACCAGAATACGATTATGAACGACGCGGCAGCTCAGTGCTTTAGAAATATCGACCACCATTTTAAAAGTGTACTGACACGAATTTAAAACATTTTTGGGTTGTTATAAATAAAAAAACACGAGTTTTGATATTTCTCAAGGGAGTGTCGTAGAGTGCCTGGGAAAGCATAGAACGTATTTTTAATACCGAGATACCTTAAAACACCAATTTCGGTTTCGGCATCGAGAGGGCGGTTTCGCGCTGACGTGTCAGTCAACACAGGTGTGACGTAGCAGGGAGACTGCAGCTCGCGACGTGCTATAGCAATAGGTGTCAGTTTAATGTCAGTCGCACGTGGTTCACGCAGACAAACTGCCGTCCAGAGACTCCGACAACGATTTGTGCGATTCAGGCTGCACGCATGCAGGACACAGATGTGTCGAACTCGGTGACCTGTGTTGACTGCATCTAATATTGAAGTATCATCAGCATCATCAGCATCATTGGCACGTGTTCTCATGCAACGCCGTGGAATATAAATATATCGAGGTCCTCACCCAACACGCAAAATTGTTAAGTCTCGGTTTAGGTACTGTGAGTAATTAGGCGACAGAAGCTAACGTACGACGTATAACTTTAAGGACACGCCACTAGTTATACATAAATATAACGCTGTTTGTCATTAAATGTATGTAAGCATCCTGCGACGACGATTCCAAAGCTTACGAGCCTTTACTTCATCTAAAACGCACCACCTCCCGCAAGCACAACCATGTGCATGTGCACTGCAGTAGTCAGCTACGGCGCATAGCTTTTCATTGACCAATCCATACTGTATTTACGGCCAGCCTGAGTGCACGATACATACGTCCCTATATCCAGGCTCGAAGTACGCCATCATGCGCAGAATCCGTCCATCTCGAAACGAACATTCATTTTCACCGGGCAAGCGCTCGAGATGCGGGCGATGCGCTCAATGGCAATGGGCGGGAGACTTCGCAATATGTTTCTTAGAGAAAGAATGAAGGCGAGAGAGAACGAGACAGATGCGATTTGTCACTGACTGCCCTTAATTCAGAGCGAGCGCCCCGCAGCAAGCCACCCACACGTGCAAGAAGGGGGGGGCAATTAATTAGCGCTCGACTCCTACCGTACTAAAGCACCAAAGTGGCGCACGCAAGCCGTCATTGGCCCCCTTTTCCTCGTATCTCCCTCCTCCTTTCCACTTCGCGATATAACTAGCTGCCCTCCCCTCCCGTTTCCCTTTCCCGCATCACTCTTAATGACAGACTATAGGCGCACGCGCAGCGGCTTCTTTCCCTAGAGCGCTCGTTGCAATTACGCTCATCATGATGAAAAGATTCGTCGTACACTTTCCGATGCGCCGACGCTCGCCCAGCTCCCACCCACCACCACGTTGTGCATACGGAGCGATATGACAGGCCCCGTCCCGTCTGTCACAGAGAGTGAGCCGCTGCTGCCCATCGTCTTCGCCGTCCTCACCGACGTAATAATAACGCTCCGGTCGCGTACGAGTCGAAATGACGACGAGCTCTCGCGACGACGACCACCACTGGATGGCGTTGGGGTCCGTCGACCCCTTTTGGCACCAAGTGCGCAGACGCCATGTGTTGTCGTGGCCTCGTTTTGCGTGACTTTATTGGTGAATTACTCTTTTCTTTCTTTTTTTTTTTTGACGTACCTCGTCCTTGATTACCTTCATACGAGTGCCGTTCTTGACGATCTTCAGAAGTACGTATACGCGACATACGAGAAACACGGTTCTTTAACGCACATCACTCAAGCGCTACGACATTACTCTGCAGCCCTGAGTCAATCGTGCGATATTGGCTGGTGGACTTCGCGAGCACACTTGCTTGGCTTCTCACCCGAAGCGGTGCAGACGTCTCAAGTTCACCTTCGCTACGGCGACCTTACCTCCGCTACAGCGGGCAGGAGTCACAAAGGTTAGTCTTAGCCACAAGGACCACCGAAGAAGGATAGAAGAGAGGGGGGGGGGGGGGGGGGGTAGTGAACAATATGTCAGCTGATGTTGCCATTTGAATAAAAACCTTTCTCATATCTCATGCATAGGTTACTTCTGGGGGAGGTTCGACGTCGGGTTTCGAGAAACATATCGAAACCAATGTCCAGGTTCAATACATGGTTACCGCCATGGAGTACCCTCACACACTTCTTCCGGCTACTACATGGGATTATCTTCCGGCTACTACATGGGATTATCCGACATCAATCCAGAGATCCTCTGTAGGAGTTCACTGTCTGGCTACTGAGGACCTTAATAATTAAGTTTCCTGCCTGTCCGTCCGTTGAGGCCTTTCACGTCTGCGTAGCTAATGAACTTACAGGAGCGCTAAATTTGACTTGCAATACGTGGGCGCGTGGCCTCCTTCGCTCTGCGTAGAAAGACTGCATCTTCTTTTATTTTTCTCCTTTAGATTATGCGGTTAGACGGCAAAGCAGGTCAGAAACTATAAGCCTTGTACATCTCATAAAGCTTGGCCACAAAGATCTCAACGCGAAAAGTCAACGGCTTCGCCGAAAGGCTTGGATCAAAGCCACTTGTGACCTTGTGTAAACAATAAGCGTTAGATGGTGAGCGCTAGTTAGCGCGACCTTATCTGTCTTTACCATTTCACACTTTTTACGCGCGCCATTTTTTCCTCTCATTCAGCGAGTGTATGCCGAATGTGCGCACGTATACGAGCCACAAACAGAGTGTGGTGTTGGGCCTGCTGGTACATAGCTTGAAATCGAGGAATCCAGCGTTCAAACTTTGTACGCATGTTTTTTCCAAGGCTGCATTCGTCGATTCCGAGCCACAAAGGGCAGCGAACACACATAGCTAGCAGATCTGACCGAGCCTGAGCCAGAATCAGAGCGAAAAAAGAATAGGTGGCGATTTCGCGCTAAACGCGATATATATTCGTTAGCATGTTACGTCTGATTACGTTCGGATATCTTCAAAGTGACACTTATGTGGTCACCAACAGCCGGTATTAGTCGCTAGAGGACACCAGTAGCCCAACTTCACCCGCTTTTAGACGCATCTATGGTGAAGTTGAAGTTTATTTTTATTTTTATCACAATGCGGGAGGGCTCGAGCAAAACGTGAGAATCAACTTACTTGAGAATCCCCCGAGCTTTCACTTGACGTCAGTCATATTACTGTAGGAACCACAAGCCATGAGTAATCGTTATTGGATATCATTGGTCTACACTATAAGCAGTATGAGAAACACAAACTTTAGTCACCACCAGCAATCATTAGCCGCTAGTGAACACCACAGCTTTAGCCGCTTCTCGACACAACAACTATGTGACATCAGCCATTACTTTAATCCCGCCACTGGTCGAGATTAGCCGCTCTTATACACCATATATATACCCACCGTTAACCAGAGCTGGCAGTATTATTTACATTATTTTATTTTATTTTATTTGTCAGATAGCCGAGTCTAAACAGGCCCATAGAGACCCCCATAAAAGAAAAATGTGCGTGAGTAAATACGGTATGCTCTTTCCACAAACTATATACACTGTGTACCACCAAACGTGAACACACCAAAACTTCGACGCGACGCAGCTGCGACGTCGCACCTGTCGAGACGAAACGCGACCGCGACAACCCAGACGCCGAGGAGCAACGTGTGTAACACTTTGTATACCCGAATTCGTTTCAAGTTCCCGCGTCGCGCGAGATACGAACCCCGACGAGATGGCCCGCGTCTTCATACGGCCGTTAAAACGGAACTGCCGCCCATATCGCCCCCTTCATCTGTCCTCATCGTTTCTCGCTTTTCTTTTTTCCAATTCTCGCACCACGAAGCGCACGTTTTATCGATTATCCAATCATTCACTCCCGCTCTAAGCAACGTGAAGTTGAAATCTCTTCTTTTTCCTGTATTTCTCCCTCCTCTTTTATCGCGGCGGAGGAGGAGGGGCGTCTGCACGTACGGATCTATCGCATTTCATTCGACGCACGCACAAGAGGAGGCCTACCCAAGCGAGAGACACGGAGTGGCGCTGAGTAAAAGCGCGGTGAACGATCTTGCGAGGGGAAACGGGAAATGTCGGATCGGTCGGCAGCCGTCCTGGTGAGCAAAGAGAGATCCGAATATCGCTCGACCTCTGAACTGCGTCGCGTGGCTCTTGAAACGGTGGCGTTTACGGCGGCATTTTCGAAGTGTTTTCTGTTGTTTACTTTTTTTATTTTTCCGTCCACAGCAAATCCGAATTGTCGAAGCCCCTTGCCGCTGCAAGGCGGTAAGGGGCTTCGACAATTCATAGGTGTATATATACATATCGCAGGGAAATACATCAAATGACACTTCGTGAGAAGTTCTTAGGACTTTTTTTTTTTTTGGTTGACCCAGTAAATGGAAAACGTGAACTGGGGTTACGGAAAAACGCGGTTTTGTGGTTAATCTTACCTCCACCATTTCCCGCTTGAAAAGGGGGGCAGAGTGTGAACCTTGTTGAAATAAAGACAGCTTGGTAAAAAATATCACTGGGTAAGTAAAGTATGACAAGAAAACTACCATATCGAAGAGCATAAACAAAAAAATGATAAATTTGACGATTAGCTTCCATTTCAAAAAACGAACATTATTAGGCCATCCATCGGGTGCCCCTGACACCTAGATGGACGATAATCATGTACCAGTCGACGCAGCCATTTTTCCAATTAAACGTGGCTGGCTTCCGCGAATTTATGTATTTGAGCAAGAGTGCAGTACGTACCTGTAAACGGGACGGCTCAATGGTCTACCATAGTTGAGTACGAAGTACTCTAAATCGTTAAATACTTGTCCTAAACACACCCGTAAGCTAGTTCGGAATCATCTTTCACGATCTGTCGTCGTTATTTCTGAAAACTCTCAGGCCTCAGTTAAGGTGCTCGGCTGCTGACCCGAAGGTCGCCTGTTCGATAACGGCAGCGGCGATCTGGTTTCGATGAAGGCGAAATGTAATAGAGGCGTCAGTTTTGAGCGACATCGTCAGGTAATATCAAATGGTTATCACATCAAATGGTCGAAATTTCCCCACCCCTCCGCTATATACGACATGCTTCATAATCCTATCCTAGTTTCGACACGTGAAGCCACGGATATTGCTATTAAAAGGAGATCTTTACATTTCCATTTCCAAGCACAGTCTGGCCATTAATCCTATGTCCATGGATTATTGTCAGGGCTCGTTGCGTTAGTAATGCTCTATGTTTTGTCGAATATGATCCATACGCAAAAGTCGCAGAACCTTTTCAAGCCGCAGGGACGCGTTATAGACCAATGTTCCTGCTACTCAATTATCCTAATGCACGGGTGAAGTCGCAAACCATCAAGATGATGTATACCACTTGCTGATATCTCTCCTCTAACAACTCTTTGCTGGAAACTGGGCCACCACTAAGTTTCCAGAAAAATTCTTACAGAATGTTCTCTGCAAAGTATCGTGTAATGGGCCCTGGCCAGTTTCCTCGGCGCCGGCGGGCTAGGAAAGAAGTTTCCGAACTTCGGTGCAAAGTTTCTCACGCGCGCACGCATTGAGGAAAACTTGCGCTCAGATGGCGTCACGTTATACGATGGACCCGAACACAGCAACGCGCATGGTGTTCACAGAAAGAAAGCTTAAACAAATAAAACACACACGCACAACTCAATGTATAGCTCCACAGGGTAAAGAAAGAGAAGAAATAAACCGCGTCAAACTTTTAAAGAGTTTGAGGAGTCGACGTAAGAAGTTTGGTGATTTCGCTGATGCCTTCTTTTCACCCTTTCTTCTGTTCGCTCGCGTTCTTGGCGGATGCAAAACGGGATTTGGACGACCCCAGAATTTTGCATATCGAAGCCGAGGCGCGTACAGACCCGCGATAAACTCGGCACGCTGTACAGCGCTGACAGCTTCTCCAGCAGCGAAGATAACGACTTCTTTTATTTTTTAATCAGCGCGTACTGTGGGAAAGCCACTCATCACGTTCCCCTTACAGCAAACGCGTACTTTTTCTGTATTGTTTTATCATTCCCATAGCATTATATAGCGTGCGTAGAAGGGCTGAAGTTAGACATGCGATTGGGGAAAAAATAAAAAAATAAAAATGAAAGAGAACAGACCTCATAAGTTCCTCGACCCCGAAAACCCCACTCGCGATTCCCCCGAGGAAAGAGAACGCCAGCAAGAAAAGATGCTCGCGTTTTTGTTGTTTTGTTTTTTTTTTTTTCGAAAAGAGCTGTCCTCCCAAGTTTCTGCGCAACCACGTTGACGGCGAAACGCCTTCAATCCCCCGAAAATTTTAACACGCGCACACACACACACAAGCGATTAGGTGCCGGGAGGCCGACAAAAGTATATACAATAAAGATTAGCCTGCGTCAGGGGGATTAGGTCAGTCGAAGGAAAGAGGGCAAATTCAGCTGACGCAAGATCACATACGATTTCGAAATGTTTGAGACAAGCCACTATACCTTGCACTTGATAATTATGAGTGGATTTTGCTGTTACACGGCTGTAACGGTTCCATAGGGAAACGTTGGCCGTCGTCATGAGTTATTTATGCCATCGAACATCTGCACGGCGCGCACGTGTCACTGTACGTGTATGAGAAATAGACTGCCGTAAAATCTGTTCACGGAGCGTAGAAAATCAGAATAAGCGCAGAATTGATTAACTAATTAATTAATGTCAGCGAAGGAGGAACATCATAATAATTGATGGGGTTTTACGTCCGAAAACCGCGATATGATCATGGCACACCGTAGCGGAGAGCAACGGCCATTTAGATCACCTTGTTTTCTTTTTTTAAAGGGACACTAAAGAAGCACAATGACTTGGTTTAGATGGATAAACCAAGAACTTTACTTTACTGCCCTAATTTTCACTATCATCAGTTCATTATTAGAAAAAAAAGCTGAAGTTTTATTTTTTTTTAATTTCAATCCAAAGTATCCGCGCGTGACATAACAAATTTTAAACTGTATTGTTCTTACTTACGCGACATTGACTAGATTAACTTTTCTGAAACTTTGTATGCTAGGTCTACGGCATCCACAGATGACAATGTACTTCAATTTCATCGATAAGAAGCTCCGTAAGACCCAGTTGACGCCTTCGAAATCCATGACGTCACGGTGTTCGGCGAGGCAGGTGGCGCCTCCGCTCGTACTTTCTTTCCGCGAGCTTTACGGCTTACCAAGCGCCACGTCACTGTAAGAGTTGCGTTTTCGCGTTCGTGAAACTGTACTTCACTAATACGCGAAAAATCATTCTGCTGTTTAGTGACCCTTTAACATGCGTTTAAACCTGAAAAGGAAAGAACAAAAAGGAAAAAAAGAGAGCCAAACAAGGGAGGATGCGTTCACTGACCGAGCAGCTCCAATGAGCGTATACTATGGCTGCAGTCATCGGGCATACACGTGCGCATGCTGTAAATTTACACAGCCCGCGCACTCCAGTCGTGAGTACACACTCTACGCGCAAAATTCGCACGAATGGCATAAATTGCGCTACACGCCAAATAGCAATGATCTCTGCACCACGTATAGGTGTACAAACGAGAAGGAAAGGCGTAAAGCGCGCAGCAAGCGGCATTGGCGGATGTATATAGCTATATATAAAAGCCAAGCCACGGCCGTGGCCCAAACACACGCAAAAAGCAACGCGGCTGACTTCTTGCGGCGAAGCTCGGTTCTCTTTTGATGGCACCGCCTAAGAGTCTCCCACCGTAAGACCATATGGCCGCCGGTGATGCAAGGCCGCGGGAGCTACGCTCTTTCCCCGTTGCCCCCAGGGCCCAGTTTGTCCACGAAGCCCGACAAATTGCATTTGGCCGCCGCGATTCTCTCGACGGGCGACAGCAACGTGGAACCACCGCCCACCACCCGTTTTTACTTCTATACGCGGACACTAGCGATAAGGATAGCTGTGCAGTGCATTGGAATGCTTATATAGGCTATAAGGTTGATGTGCCGTCAGCCGACCAGGTAGTCGACATTACAAGGCGCCACGTACAAAAATAACACGACGATGCGATCGGATATGTGAACAGCGTGGCAAGGCCTTTCGGCATGCGGCGAAGCTTTGTTGCTCGAATACAGTTGGTTCGTGTTGTTACGCCACCGTCGAGTTTCTGCCGGTTCAAAAGGTTCAGAATTTTGTGTGGCGAGTCATCTTCCGATAACGCTGCCTTTTGCAAGTTAGCGCAGCGTGTTATGAGCTACACATTTCGGCGGCGGCGTTGTCGTCCACGGAAAACCCGGCACCAACCGGGTACAAGAATGCGGGCCTTCCGAGGCAACACTTTCGCAAATTTATGCTATAGCACGACGGGTTGCAAGTACGTAGGATAGGCTTCACACACACTAGCACATTCAACTGTTCTCCTTTATTTTTAGATAGTGCTATACTTCCAAAAATGCGAACGCATTACACGATACGACACACGGCAGACACGGCCGAGAGGTCGTGTCTATAAACCACCTCGTTGTCTGCTGATTTCGAGCAGTACCTCGTTCAGAAGTTTGTCAAGGTTGAGACACATACCTCTGTCTGGATTTCGTAACGCTGCACGGAATTAGTGTGGAAAAGAGGGATACATGCGGGCTAAATGAAAAATAGCTAGGAAAATTTCTGAGACAAGAACTGTGAAAAGAGGTGAAGGAAAAAGTAGCGGGCGAGGAGAAGCAGTTCATAACAAAGTAAGATGAGAGAGAGCAAATTAGGTATAACGGCAATGTAAACAAGAAGGGGGTAAGGAGTATAAAGCATAGAAAGGCATGCAAAGGCGAGGCAGGGGGTAGAAATGAATGCTGGAACGATAGACGGAAGCCACTTGGGATTAATGAAACTCTGAGAGAACGAGATAGTCAAGACAACGAGGCGCAAAGAGGTTGATTAGAAAAGCCAACGAGGGAAATGAGAGAGAGAAAGATAGAGAGAGAGAGATTCGAAGGGAAATGAAGGTGCACTCGTAAACGGAGAATGAAAGCGAGGCGTGCACAGCCATGGCTTCGCCAATTAAGAAAGCAGTAAAGGGAGGCTTCGATGTGCAGATATTCGCTTCGTACACGATGGACTAAAAAAATTCACAGTTGTGATATTAAGTGCTGACTGCGTAAACATGAGGCATATATGCGATTCGACAGCCAAGTCTGTCTTGTACGACTCAATAATTATTGTTGGGGGGTTTAAAATGTGAAAACCACGATGTGATTACGAGGGACGCCGTATAGTGAATGGATCCGAAAAGTCCGACCACCTGGGGTTCTTCAACGCATGAATCTAAACACGCAGACCTCGGGAATTTTCGTATACATCGAAATATGCAGTCGCCGAGGCCGGGATTCGATCCCGCGACCTTCCAGTTCACTGTCAAGCGCCATAACGACTAGACAACCCCGGCGGCTATCCTAGACGAGTTGTGTGAATAGAGAAACGTAAATTCGGTCTCAATGCGCTCAAAAACTAACCGAGAAGAACACAATAGAATAAATGTAGATTAGGGGGGCTTCGCGCTATACGCTCAGACGTAGCCACAAGGCTTTCTGATGGCCATGCACCGGAAGTTTCCGACAAGTTCCGGCTGATTCCACAAAACTCTAGACAAGCTCTCAGACTCGACGAAGAAGCGGCGTTCTCTGCTCCGTTGCTCGACAAAGCAGATTGCACCACTCCCGCAGGAAGACGAGCATTCGTAAGCACAAATGTGGTTGTTCCTCTCGGACTGTGGGTGGTTAGAGTTCGTCACGGTTATAAGCGGAAATAAAGAAAAGTCGCTATACCCAAACGCCATCTGTATTAGCCCACGACGGTTGCAGCCGGCCGACCACGAAAAAAAAAATACCACTCAAACCCAAAGGTAACGAAATTTTGATAACCACAGCGTGCACATAGAAAGACAACTATGCGGAGCCCCGATGCCGAGCGAGGTACACACAAAGGAAAAAAATTCGCCGACGGGCAGCAATGATCGAATGTTGGAAGGAACGTGGATGCATAAACAGACCCGTGGATTGAATGAACGCGCACGCAAGGAGGCGGACGAATCGAGAGAATGGGAAAATAACACGTACGCCCGAAGCGTGCGGGTTGTAAAGAACGAAGCGGATGTCCGACCAGTTTACGGTGGAACGGGAAGAATAAAAAAAATAACAAGAAAGATACTGCACGGAGTCAAGACGTACGACCATATTTCTCGTCAAAACCAGCTCTCCGCGGCGCCCAACTCCCACGGACGACCGGCGAAGCAAACCGACCGAGGCCAGCGAGCGCCAAGTCCGATATTTGCATGTCTTCGACCACTGTCGCCCCGAGCGCCGCGTAGCGGCTGAACACGTTTTTCGCGAGACTCCCTTAACAAGATTACCGAAGTTTCCGCACTCTGCATTCGCCGTTTCTTTTTCGTCGTCATCTTTTGTTCGTCTGTTTATTGGCGCATTTCTATTTATTTAATATATCTTTGTGCTTGGCTGCGCTTGATTTTCAAATCCTCCTTTATCTTCCCGGGGGGCATCCTTATAAGTAGCTGATCGTTATCTTTCGCCTCAGAGCCCAAGCCGGCTTACGGGAGACGCGTTTGAAAGACTTCGTCGCGACGTGGTCGGCGGGTAAAGATGACTAAGCAAACAAAAAATTACAAACAAACGCGTTAAGAATATATGGAAAGAGGAGCAGAATGAAACTTCGCTCAGCACGTGGATGGACGAAATAAAGTATAAAATGAAAGGAACAGGAATTACGTAGTTACGCACACACGCGAGAAATATGCTAAGACGAGCGGAATATATATATTTTTTTCGGCAAGAAACAGTGCGCAGAATCCGGGCGATAGCGCCCAGCTGAGCGAGAAATTTTGCGAGAAATTTCGCCCACTACGCGCGAGGGACAGAATGGAAGTGGCGGGGTATAAGTACGCGAAAAACAAAACAAAGAAAAATAACATACGCGTATTGCAGAGTGGGCTCGTTATGAATGCAGTTGCGTATAGTTCAGCGCAAAAAAAAAGGGGGGGGGAGGAGAGGGGATCGCACGCATGCGCATGTTTCGGCACCAGATGCTGCAGACACACGGATACGCACACACAGACCAATAGCAACAAAAACACACAAACACAGTCACATACAAACACACTTATAGAAAGGCGGGTATGTAGGGACGTATACGAAGACGGGAGGTATGCAGATTTCAGGTATAAAGTCGAGATGTTTCCACCAGCAGCGCTGATGGCGAAAGCGGACGGCGATCATGCATACAGCATCCCCGAAAATGAAGGGGCATCTTCACTTAGGTTCTCTTTCTTCTTTTTTTTTCTTTACCCCGATCTGATCACCGCTGTTCGGCGCACGCTATACTGCATACACAGCGCGAGCCGTTTGCCATGTATACAGAGTACATCAGAGCTACAGGCCCCGAGCCGTCACTGTTGGAGCATATACCCATAAGCAAGCTGATCGGATTCGTAGGATCAAAGCGCGCCCGCTTGGCCAAACAATTGTTAAGGCAACAACCGTACTTGCTTAGGTGCTATCCCTCGCATGTTCAAGCTTCAGCATATTGTTATGTCCTGTATGGTGAAACAACGGTTTCGCTGTATAGAATACAATACGGCAGTGCAGACCTAATTAGCAGGTACATTTTGAAGGCCTCTGGTGCAGCGTCGGACGCGAAAAGTGGCCGTCGACGGCGGCGGTGTAATACGAGTGACGCGAAACATCATGATCGTGTGATTACGTCATAATGACGCAATCAGTATGGCGTGTGACATTGCACCAAAATGTGCGACGTCACACAATGACGTCATAACGTCACATCATAACTCGGTCGAAGGCGGGGCCGATCACGGAGGCCACGCAAAACATGGTAGTGTGCAGAGAGCTTTCTGAGGGAGAAGATAAATACATCGATCGACAGGAACAAGGCGGCTTTGCCTTATCAATTGTTTGCCTAAACAAAAAGCCTGTGACTTTGTTCAAGACGTGTAGGGATAATACTGAAATGAACATAACACGAACAAACTTGACAAAGTTCAGTCACAGAATTGGCAGATTTCTTCGGTGTATGTCACTCTCAACCCAAAAGTTCGCCGCGGTATAGAATGGTGGTGTACGGCTCTCGGCTGCTGACCCGAAAGTCCTGAATTGTATCCCGTAAAAACAGCGGCGGTCGGATTTCGACGCGGGCGAAACGCTATATAGACGCTCACTGTGCAATGCCACTACCCGTTAAACATCAGACGGTGGAAGTTTCCAGAGCCCTCCGCGACGGCATGCCTCATAATAACGGTAATAACGTGATTTTGCGGCAAGTAAAACACCACAAATTATTATAATCGAGGGCACGCTTGGTCTGGAACTACCCACGTGGCCGAAATAAATGCGCAGAGATTCACTATATCGTGTCCGTATATTAATCCCGGTGTTGCCTCGCCACGTCAGCGCTCACGAAATAACCCTCGCTTTTTTTACTCATTTCACACGAGCAATCTAGCGTGTATTATTACAGCAGATCTGAACGAAGCGAGGCGTGACATTTGACAAAACCAATTTCTCTTTTAGAAAATAATCATTACGTGGCAAGACAAGTCAAGCGACGTCCTGCGTTCGGAATACTTTCAGCAGAAAAAAAAAGAACAACGAAATAGCGCTATATGTCATCTACTCCTGGTCACGTCGCGCGGGATGCTTTATACCTCGCTTCATATAGTATAGCGGACAACCATGGTCATTTTATATGTGCGATGAGTTTATAATGACGCGCACATGCCTCTGCAGCGTGTTGCTGCTGATAGGGCTTCATATATTGCAGCCCGACGACTCATAACCCTTCATTGCTGAGCGAGTGAAATTTTCGCTTGCCTTCTTGCTTTGCGGCAGGAACTGCTCACGAACTGTGAGAGAAGGTGGCTTATATAAAAATATTTGTGTGTATATGTCTAGTCACGTCGCTCCTAACAATAACTTTTTTTTTATTTTACTCCCTCCTCCAGCGAAACGAACAGCAGATAACAGCAACAACAACAACAACCACAACAACAACTAAGTGAGGACAAGTGATTGTGTAATTGTTTATGCGCCACGCTGATATTATACATAAATGTACTTGTTTTGTACACCCTGAATACAGATGAAATCAACCCCTCCCTCTTCTCTATTTTCGCATTATAAAAAATAATAATAAAAGTACAGAAACAGATATGGTGGTGATGTAAATGACTGTGATATACGGGGAGAAATATGACGCTCGAGTCAATTTAATGTTGAACGAGCGCGAAATTCTGAATGAAGCCCAAACCGAGATACCTTTTTATAAAACACCGTATGTGGTCTTGAGACGTTGCCTTTGTTTTGTTATTGTTTTCGACTTTACGTGTACGGAACGAGTTCCGCGTATAATCAACAGAAAGCTTTGGCTTTGGGCTGACGCATTTATTTAAACAATTTTTTTGGTAAAATGAGCGGCACACTCAGCCAGTGTATTTTTTTTTTTGTTATTAGGGACGTCGCTGACAATAGACGAAAAGCGAGAAAATAGTAACGCTATTGCGACCTCATTCTCTGCAACTGCTCGTACCCCCCTCCTACCTATAACGGATGCATGAGCGCGAGGAATTTCCGTTACACCACAGGCGTATGACAAGGACGCGACACACACGGGCCAAGTGTATGCATGCGCGACTGTGCAAGCACAAAAGAAACAGCAGCAGACATTGCACGCCGATGTACACTGTGGGAAGGTTTTAACTTAGCACATGCTTCCTCAAAAAATTAGGCCAAATTTTTTGTTACTCTTTTGGGGACGAAGCTCTTTAAAGCGGTACCCGTTCGTCCCTCGTAGTAGAGCGTAACATCTCTTACGCTTTGACCTGCAAGGTGCATGGTGCCGGTGGGACATTTCTCCTGTGCGTTGTTGAAGAATGAAAAATTCGCAGCGTGCACGTTATATAAAAGCCGAATTCTCCTTTCTCTCATTCCCCACTAGCAGCCATTGGCATGAACATTGAGCACTCTCTGACAAGAAAGGATTGCTACGTAATACTCGCTGGGCGTAACCTCCTATATGTTTTCGAAAGGTTTAGCGAGCGTTGGGCCGCAGTACCATGAATACAGTGAACTAGTATACACCATGAACTCGAGGTGGTTAAAGGTGGAAAGTAGACCCGAAGCGCAAGCCGTAAGAAAGTGTGCGTGTGCCTCCTCTCGTTCAGTCCTTGGAATGTCCACTGGATGGCAGTGCTTCTATATGAGGAATATATGATAAAAAGATGCGAGATGGTGGTATTTGGAGAGTTGAATAGATGGAAGAACGGACACACAGACAGATGCATGGATGGACGCATGAACGGACGCAGGGGCGGATGCATGGACGGACGGAAGCAAGAACGAATGGACGGACGGATGCTTCGCCCCACTCTCCATCATTCACCCCGTGGATATGCTGCCATTTTTTTTTTTGCTTCGCAAGGTCGATAAAACTGGAACAGGTAGCGGTGCCCTCACCCTTGCTTACCTGTGGTATAGCTACTATTAGCACACTCATTGCATATTGGGGATTATTTGTCCTAAAATCGTTAGCACGCTATAAGCAATGGTCGAGTATTTAGTCCACGAGTGTTGAAGATTGGGCGAGTTGGTTCGTCGTACTTGAACTGGTATAGCGCATTATGGGGAAGAAGAAACGGCCGAGCAGACCGACACAAGAGGACAGAGCGCTCTGTCCTCTTGTGTCGGTCTGCTCGGCCGTTTCTTCTTCCCCGTAATGCGCTATACCAGTTCAAGTACGAGTATTTAGGGAGTGTTTCTGCGGCGAAACATTAATTCTCATATCGTTTGCTCGCGTTTCCTTCCTCGACAATTCAGCTCTAGCCCCTTTCTTGTCGAGAATACAATGTCACATGATAGCACGCAGGCTTTTCGCGACAGGGAAGTGCTGGAACCACGGTGACAACGCAAGCAAAGTATATGGGGTAGATGACGATACATAGTCGCGTGGCACAAATGCTCCCCAAATACTCGACTTTTTTTTTTCTTTTAAAGAACGACTCTGCTAATGCCCCGCGTGAAAGCCAACGCGATGATACGCTTTTTGGCACAATTTTACAATTCTGATGGAGTGTCGTTAAGGAGCCATTCACGTTGGTGCAATAGATACAGTACGAAACCATCAGTAAACGGCAATGCTGTGCATACCGTCCCAATATCCACACGATAACGTCCCACGAGTTATACTGCCTCAACTAATACACAACACGTGTCCATCGAACTTGCAACACAAGTCATGCAAGCAAGAAAAAACGGAGGTGGGCGCAGCAGCTGGGACTCGGCTCGACCGCGGCAATATCAGGAGTCCCCCGCAAAAAAAATGCGAGACGCAATTGAATGCAACGACCACGGTGTAACCGAGGCAGCGATGGAACGAACACGCCGCTTCTCACCGGACTGCGGGACACACACTGACCACCCATACCACGCTATATATCCATAATGGAGTCACGCTTAATCCTGGAGGACTAAGAGTGACTTCCGTCCAATCTCTTTACGTCCGCCCACCGACGTCCTCGGGACGCGTTGAGGAGCTTCAAACCCTAACCACACGCACGCGTCCCAACGCGTCAATCCCAATGCACGCGTTCCTACGCGTGCGTTGGGATTGCACGCTCAATCCCAATGCGCGCTCTTTTCTTCCGCAGGAACGCGACGCGACGCCTATAGTGTACACGACTCACGTTGACGCGTTGTAACGCGTACGTGCGGTCAGGGCTTTACATGGCCCAGCCCGCAATTGCAAGCCCTTCGTTCGCTCGCGTCGAAAACGACCCAAGATCACGCACGCTTGCATGTGTGAACCGGTCGTGACACGTATAATGCAAGCCGACGACGCACACTACCGTCTCCGCGGCATCTTCATCTCAAAAAGAAGACGGATGGGGAAACACTTTTGCAGAGACCCCTGTGCTTTCCTTTTTCGGGATGTGCATTAAGGGATATCCGCTTGTCTTCGAAATAGCTTGCGCCGTGAGGAAACATTGAGCAAGCTCAACGCGGAGTGTCTCCGCTACATAGAGAAATTGCTGTTTATTATACTCTACATATGCACCGCCTCTTCCTGCCTTCATCACCATACCTCATCGCTCGTTTCCCGCCCTTCTTCCCCCTTTTCCCACGTACACAAGCGTACTTGGACAGAGCACACTCCGGTCTGCATGCCGAGTTCGTACATCTGCCTTCTATAGTTATCTCTCTAACCAAGCTCTAACAAAGGGCAAGTAACTCGTACAATATGCGATCGTATTACATACGCGGTGTTCGGTCACCTGTGCCAGTTAGCGAACTACACTTTGTTTACGCCTCAGTAGCGTGGCTAACTTGAATGAGGTAACTATAGAACAAAACGATGAGCCGCTCCGCTAAAGTTGTGATAAAGTGTATCGCGTACGTCTTATAGCACTGCAAGAAGTAACTGCCACGACTACACGGCAATCAAATTAAAGTTTGTACTAAACAATAACACTTTTAAATAGTTTCGAACGATCAATGGTCCCGATTAACTAATATAGAGCGTCTTTTTTGTTTTTGTATCGATATGTCCGTGTTCTTCACTGTCAGTCGTGTCCATCGAGCTTGCAACTAAGCATGGCCGCTGTTCAAAATTGCGTAGTGAAGTGCCTGTACGGCGTGAACGCGTGCAGAATCAAAGCTTCTCCTCCTCGCCACTGCATGATGAGAATGAATACCAGACGGCGGGAACAGCGCACCCCAGCATGCATGCAACAGATCGTCGTGAGGTGAGAGCGGAACGCGGGTCACACCGGGTTGTTACATCGCGTGCTCTCAAAGGCACCGGCGAGGAATAACCGGCACCAATTACAGCGGGAAGTGGCACTAAACGTCGCGTTCTTTCACAAGCCTCTCTACCTTTCTTTCTCTCTCTTTCTTTCTCTCTCTCTCTCTCTCTCTCTCTCTCTACATTCTTTTCTGCGCAGCCGGGGAGAGACTGGAGTAAGGTTAGCGCTAAAACGTGATCACGCTATAGGGCCATGAAGTTGACATCAGCAGAATACCCTCCTCCTCTTCAAGAATCACGTCAGAGGGCAAGAAACGAGAGAAAGAGAGGGGGGAGTGAGGGAAGAAGACTTGGAAATGGAGTGATAGAATAGAGAGAGCACCAAAGAGGAGAGACGAACGAGGAAGATGAAGAGAAGACGGGAGAGCGGTCGATTGAGTAATGGAGAGGTATAATTAAGAGAGAGAGAGAGCACTATATAGACAGGAAAGAAGCAGGGGGAAGAAGAGAGATAGGGAAGAAACAGCTCGAAAGAAGCTAGGTAAGAGAAGAGGGACAGAAGATGGAGAGAGTGACTACCTGAGATAGAAGCGCAGCCGGAGTAAATACAGGTATCCTTGCACTCCCCCCCCCTTTCCCGCCCCATTATTCTCTTCTCGGATCTCTGCCTCCTCTTCCGGGAAGCAGCGTTAGGCCAAGTATGCGCGCGCGACCAAACTACTCTGTAGGAGAACGCTTGTATCTAGCCTCCATATAGGTGGTGTTGATCTAGCGAACCCGAACCGAGACCTTATAGCATCTATCCTGCATGGGAACGGAGTTCCTCTTACACACAGCCTCCTAGCCTCGACGGATTAGCGAAAAAGCATCTCGACCGCCGAGCGACGGCACCGAGAGCACTTAACGGTCCGGAGGAGCTGGGTCAGCGGCGGCTCACGCCGAATAGTGCAAACACAATCGGAGGGCGTTTTCTCGCAGCGAAGCGAACAAAGGTTTCGCTCTGTCTCCAAGTGTACAGCATATACACTACGCAGACCACTCAGAGGAAGGGCGTTTGCTGTACGCCGACACTTGTGCTTGTCTCGCAGTAGCGCATGTTCGAAGCGTCAAAAGAAATCCGCTGTTTGGCGTTTGGGAGCATTCTCCGAATGGTCGCTCGCGGAACACCCACTGTGCACCGCGGCTAGGCGTGACGAAAGCTGAGAAGTGTTCTATGGCGCCGGCTGGACTTCAGGAGAAATGTTCGAGTGGCTATATCCGCAAAAGAAAAGAAAAAAGGAGGTAACATAGGCGTTTCCCGTCGAGTGAGCTTATGACAGTAGGCACTGGTGTCGACAGGCAGTATGCCTATACTGTACTGCCATATTATGTACACGCCTTACAGCAAAAGCGTCACTTGCATGATCACTCGGTAAACCAAACGAGCCCACAAGCTTATCCGCACAGGATGTGACCCCCACTAACGGCCCCGGTTATAGCCCACTTTTGAAATCAAACAAATCAGGCATGTTGGTTACAGGGTGGAGACCGTTGTATGCGCAGAGCAACCGTATGCTGGAAAACGACCGCCTCCTCGTAACGACTCAGGACGACCAAACGATACGTGCACACGGGAAGCATATCGTATGATAAGGCATGTTGTAGAGTGACCATGTTTCCCGGGCTACACTCCGCACATGGGAAGGCATTTCATGCGGAAAAGCAAGTAAAAAATATAGAAAAGGGGGATCTACTTGTGTCATATGTACCTACTGTATGGCTTTAGAAAATAATTAAGCGTGATCGATGTAGTTCGATATCAAGAGTGAATACGCACCAAGTGTTCAGCCGGTTTCGGCAGCACATAAGAGGCGATTCCGCCAATCAAACTTAAGACAGTGCAAATCAAAATGTTGCCGGTGCGAGCAGCCCTTGCTGTTTGTTTGTGTTTGTTTGTACAAAAATCTCACTGGGACTTTTATGCATTCTCCCAAGACGACCTGAAAGCGAAAGTTATTTTGTGTGGCATATTTGCCGTGCACTTTGTAACTCGCAAACATCGTTATTTTTTTTTAATTCAGCCGCAAACACGAGCGTGTGTGCGTGAAGTCATGGGAATGCCGCAAGGCCGAAGTGAGCAGCTCAGCCCCGAGACGCACGGGCGGCCATGTGACGTCGGCATTTCATCACGTGAACATCCTCATAAGGAATTTCGGACAGGCGTGTCGCCTTAATTATTTGCAATCTGCATACGTAGATAGTCATCACCATGCCACATTCCCACACTAAAGCATACACCGACACACTACACTGACAATGTAGTCCGAAAAACACGGTAATACGCCAGTGAGTCAGACCACAAGCTATCTACGAGCTCGTCAAGGCCCGGCTTTTATACGGCTAGGAACAGGAACCATCGGGGACCGCTAGGAAAGGGCATTAGGTAATAAGAAGACCCCTCTATAGGCAACTAACTGCAAACGAGCAAGCAGTACCACTGTGCGCGTGCATCATTTATCCAGCAACAGTCGTTGCCCACATAGAAGCGGCGTGCGCACACGGTTTCACGATGCGGACGCGGAAATAATGGCCCCCGGGGAAATCGAAACGAATTTGACCCCCACCGCGGTGGTTGGCGGGGTGCTATAGCCGCACCGGGAAAACGAAATGCCGCCGCTGCCGCATCGCTATCACTCGGCGTTTCTCAAAGCCACGCAGATAGTTTCGATGTGTATACTCCGCTGTGTACGTTCTCGTGGGAAGGATACAGCGGGCATTTTATCGAGTCGGGGCTGGGAATTCAATGCCGCGAGTGAAATGCGCACGAGATACTGACTGCGAAGAATAAAGCGAGAGGGGATTAGTAATGACTCGTATGCAATCATTGGAGCTGCGCTGACGTATATACGCTAGCTTGGAACGCTTAGTCGCAACGGGCCCGGACAATCGGAAGTGCAAATATGCAGAACGAAAATACTGTCTAAAAACGTTTATGCAAGGCATACATTACAAAGTCCACTCCTTTACAAAAAAAATTTAGAACTATTGCGCTACTGCAGTAACAGCGGAAAGGACAGCATTCCCTAAAAAAGGGGGGAAAAAGAGAAAGAGCGGCATGCTATTCGGTTGCTTGTCAACGAAACGTTATTGAAATTAAATAATTATTATTCGACTTGCATCTTTTACTCTATCCGTTCCCTCATCCCGAAAGAGTAAGCAGGCATTGTGCTCCTCCAGGAGGTAGTTTGATCAAAAGAACGTCAAAAAAGCAAAAACCTCAGAATAATTACGAAGGCATTGGTACGGGTACAAGCGGTTCCCTCATTGAGAACAACCTGAATAAGGAACATATCGGAAACAGCAGGCATTTCTCAGTACGTCGAAGCTGATTCAGTTCTATAAAATCAATCACCGCAGAAAGATAAAAAAAGGAACTGAATGCGACCGCTTACGTGTACTTATCCTGGCACGTGTAAGCACTTACGCCATCTACTTGACCACTTTGCACGGTGTAATAAACTGCACCTTATCTCTAGTGACCTATCTCCTGAGAACTGGTCGGTGAGATTGTAGAAAATGGCGTACACTGATGCTATCAAAACACGGCCTTGCTGTAGACTATTTTACGAATGGTTCTGAGTGTCGTCTAGCTTGTTGGGCTGTTAACCTCTGTGTTTCGTATAATTCACAAAAAAAACGAACAGTGTTACGGTAGACGCAAACGCATGAAAACCTCTGGATTGGTTCATGCGACGTTTCATGGCCTTATTAACTCACGTCCCGATATAGAAAGAACAACAAGAAAGCATCGATTTAGCAGTCCAAGATGGCGGCGCCCAGAGAAGATATCCTAAAGAAAATAGTCCATAGCTCTTGTTCTAGGAGAAGCGCAACTTTGTTATCTCCTTTATTACTTCCTTTAATTGCAGCACGTGACGAAAATTTCGAATTGGTTTGAAATCCAAATTAGTTTTCCTATTTCCTATAGGTCTTCGTCGTACTTATGACAGAGTGACAGCGTCTTCTGGATAGAGAGACGCTAAAAAAATAAATAAAAATACTGATCCATGAGGCCACAGTTCTGTTGGCTGCATGCAGCGGAAGAGATCGCGTGGGCGGGAAGCACGTCGTCGTGCAGACGTCCAGTTTCGTACACCAACTATCTCTGAGGGTGCATCGTTTATGTTGCCATCATATGCACTATGAATCGAAGAAAATAAGAAAAAAAAACAAAGATATCCACATGTTACACCACACGTCGCTAACTCCGAGACATTGTAATTAATGACTAAAACGTCAACGCAGTCTCGTAGCAATCAACGCCTTCCATTGAATGCCTTTGCTCGATTTGACAGGCTAAGAATCGCAAGAAATAAAAAAATTATAAATAAACGATGAAAGCAAAACTAAAGTACCGAGGGACACGAGCAACTCAATCTCAACCAACTTCCTGTTTGTTTCATTCAAAAGTGAGTTCCGTGCGGAAAGCCGCTTTTATTTCAAACTTCCGGAAAGCTAGCGCAGCCTCTGCCATTGATCAAAGAAGAAGGGTAATTCATTTTCCTTTCAGTGCACCCCCGTTCGTTTCTTTGTGTCCTTGTAATTCCGTGCAATAAAAGGAGCAGCAGGAAAAGGGGGAGATGCCACCGCCAGAGGCACTATTTTTGCTTCGCTAATAGCCCCGCAGCTGCTGAGAGCGCCAACCCTGAAGCGCATCCCCCCCCCCCCCCCCATAGGGAGTTTATGTGGTGCCGGTTTACCGGGTACTGAAGCGTGCACTCTAATAACAAAAAATGTAGTATTCGGGGAGTAGTTCTGCTACACGACAAGAATGATCATCGGACTTGCTCGCGTTTATGTTATGTCACACTGATAATGTTATGTCACACTGATAACGAGCGTGCGGGTCGCGACCGCGATCTACCGGAACCATGGTGATAACTCGAGCAAGGTACTCGAAGTAGATCAAGATCTTTGTTGTATAGCAGAAACACTCCCCAAATACTCGATTTTTTATAGTGTGTCCATCGGGTTTTATCATACACTCTCCCGAGATTGTCCAGGCGAAGATGAGTCCCCTTTTCAAAACTTCGGCTCTAGCGAAATTCGCTAAATGAATTTTTTCCCCTTTACTTTAAACTTCGTTCATTCCGCTCAACTTCTGTTTCGTTTTAAAACACTCCTGAGAGGAAGTGCATATGATGTCTCACGAATGGAGCACATAAAGTACATTGTCATCTCAAAACTCTGGGCGCGCCGCGAGGCGAGACAAACATAATCAGAACAAAACCATGACCACCATAAATTGACTGTCGGTGTTTAACCTTCCTGCCCAAAACACCCATTGAACGGAGATAGAAATCCACAAAGATGGATTACCAGCGCACAATGGGACGATATTTCTAACCAAATCCTTCCGTTGAACGTGCTGGCGTCTCAGGTTCCTGACCAGTGCGTAGCCTTCCTTGCATTGCATGAACGAGTTGGTTAAACAGTTGTGTACAACGTCGCGCACTGAAGGATTATGGGCGGGCAGTGGACGACCGGAGGAGCCTCTCTCACGGCAGTAACGTCGATAACGTCGTTCCTGATTGGCTGATGCGATTATCATGCCGGTTTGACTGCCCTCCCCATATTTGTGACGAAAGATGAGACAGATGGAGAGAGTGAGAGAGAGAGAGAGAAAGCGGTGAATGAATGCCACGTCAGGCAGGAAAGGCGAACAGATTTCTCACTTCCTCGACCAAGAAGTAGCAACGTTGGAAGTAGTTTCCTTCGGGGAACGCAGAAGAAGAATGGAGAACTCTTAACGCGAGGAAAGGGAGAGAGGTCGAACGGAAAGTTGGACGAGGCGGTCACATATAAAGCTGGAGCGTAAGGGATTCGTTTATTCTCTTCATTTTAATAAATGGGTGTGATTAATAACCCGCAAAAGGGGAGGCGTCGGTTGTTTTTTTATTTCAGCAGCTCATTTACAGGGGCCGTTGCCTCTCGGGATTTTCATTCAAATGCGGCCACGCACCATGCGCCATATAAGTATTTCCAGCAATCTTTGCGTCAGCTGACAGAGAGGAAGGAAGACGGCATTCTCAACCGTGAAATGGATCGCGCGTGAGGGAGCATTCCAAGATACTCGCAAGACATATGAGGTGCCGAAGGCACTTTTTGTGCGAGAAAAAAAAAAGTAACGCGAGTCACTTCATACAAAATGTTGCGCCTCGTCGTGCACTGAACTTCACTGTTCTAAGTGTCAATGCATCACCCCCAGCAACCTCATTCCGTTATTCTCGGGCAGCGATGTGAAAGACGATACGGAGTGTTTCCGGGAAGTCCATCAGCGAAAGCTAGACGCCTAGCGTGCCAGCGGAAATAAGCGACGAATGAGAGCTGGAAAAGAGGCATCTGCACTCTCTTGTATGTATGTATGTATGTATGTATGTATGTATGTATGTGTGTATGTGTGTATGTGTGTATGTATGTATGTATGTATGTATGTATGTGTGTGTATGTATGTATGTATGTATGTATGTATGTATGTATGTATGTATGTATGTATGTATGTATGTATGTATGTATGTATGTATGTATGTATGTATGTATGTATGTATGTATGTACGTACGTACGTATGTATGTATGTATGTATGTATGTATGTATGTATGTGTATGCATGTATGTATGTATGCATGTATGTATGTATGTATGTATGTATGTATGTATGTATGTATGTATGTATGTATGTATGTATGTATGTATTTGTGTATGTATGTATGTATTTGTGTAACGTATGTATGTATGTATGTATGTATGTATGAATGAGCGTGCGTGTGGGGGGCATGTGGGTGTGTGTGTGTGTATGTGCGTGCATGCGTGGACGTCTCCTTCACTCGTTCTGCTGAGAAGTGCAACCAGTTTCCGGATGCTAACGAGCTAAGAAGCAAATAACTACAAAGCAAGGCCAAGAGATGCGGAAGTTCAATCATTTTTCCCCAATCCTGAAAATATCTGCCCGAATCCTGATATTTTTATTATAACGAAACAATGAAACTCAAAGAAGTGCAGTTGAAGAAAAAATCAGTTGAATTACACTACAGGCACAGCCCACATATGCGCAACTATGAACGAAAGCAAATCTTTAATTTTTAGATCGTCCACATAGTAGACTCCATTCGTTTAAATGCGATGTTGGTGATTGACTTGATTGATATGTGGGGTTTAACGTCCCAAAACCACCATATGATAATGAGAGACGCCGTAGTGGAGGGTTCCAGAAATTTTGACCACGTGGGGTTCTTCATCGTGCACATAAATCTGAGCACACGGGCCTACAACATTTCCGCCTCCATCTGAAATGCAGCCACCGCAGCCGGGGTTCGATCCCGCGACCTCCGGGTCAGCAGCCGAGTACTTTAGCAACTAGACCACCGCGGCGGGGCCGCTGTTGGTGAACGTAATGATAATTAACGTAACTATGTTTACTGGCACAATGGAAATAAGTTCAAAATGCCGCGACAAGCTGTAAAATTCTACAAGCGGCTTGAACATAAAAGAGGCTAAAGTCTGCGTATTGTGAGCGAAACTGGCAACTCTTACTGCAACGTATTTGTCATAAATGTCACACCGGACTTAGGTATTACATTTCGCCAATTGTGTAATTGCGAACCGTGTGCGAGCGAGCTGTCGCGATATAGCTTCGTTCTTCAAACAGTCTTCCAATATTGCACGAATCATCGAGAAAAATGAAAAAAAAAAAAAAAAAGAGAGAGAGAGAGAGAGAGAGAGAGAGAGAGAGAGAGAGAGAGAGAGAGAGAGAGAGAGAGAGAGAGAGAGAGAGAGAGAGAGAGAGAGAGAGAATAAGCTATGAAGACGCAACGACACTTCGGAGTAAGTTCACACTTCGAGCTAGCGACGTGACGTGAGACGCATTAAGTGGTCCTCGCAAAATTAATGCCGCGCCCGCACCGCCACCCCAGATCAGGCTTTCGCTGACAACTGTATGCTCCGTCGCAGCACTTCCTCCAAGCCGGCAGCTGTCGCAGGCACCGAAGCGGACAACGTCGTTTTTTTTTTGTTTTTTTTTTTTCAAGAATCCTGTCAGCACCATATAGATTTAGTGGGCAGGCGGACGGGTTCCTTTCATCCATTCTTCTCCATTTTTGTGCCCCGGCTGGTAACTCGGCCTCTATAGAGTATAGTATATTTCCACGAGCGTTTCTTATTTTCACTTTTGTTTGGTTCGGTTTTCACCCACAAAGCTTGTGTCAGGAATGCTCAGCGCAAACTGCGTCTCACTGTTCGAGAAGGTTCGCGATCATTGCGGATCGCTGTGTTAAGATTGTCCGCAAGGCGCCAACACTCGATTTGATTGATTGATTTGTGGGGTTTAGCGTCCCAAAACCACCATTTGATTATGAGAGACGCCATAGTGGAGGGCTCCGGAAATTCCGACCACCTGGGGTTCTTTAACGTGCACCCAAATCTGAGTACACGGGCCTACAACATTTCCGCCTCCATCAGAAATGCAGCCGCCGCAGCCGGGAATCGAATTCGCGACCTGCTGGTCAGCAGCCGAGTACCTTAGCCACTAGACCACCGCGGCGGGGCAAGGCGCAAACACTCGAAATTATTCCAGATCTTGCGAGAAGACCAGTGATAGGGCTGGAACATTCGACGAAACATGTATAAATGTCGCCGTGCTTTGCCGCTTTTCAGTTGATCGAAGGCCGACGCTCTGTTCACCGCTATTTGTGCCAGTATGTATCGTTGCAATATGACTTCCTGTTTATTGGTCACAAGTTCGGCCTAGTAAACAGTTTTCATTTCAGACAATTCGCCTCTGCCTTCATCGACGACACGACCCCGTGACAATATCATATAAGCGTTATACTCAGAAATATACCCCCTTCGCTTTTGTTTTTTTTTTTTTTCATTCTTCGAGCCTTCTCTGTACGCACGGTTCAATGCACGACTGTCAGTTTAATGCGCAAGGCTTAACAAAAGTTCGGACTATAGCAAGATCACTGTTGAATCTATTTAATCAATACAGAGATGAGCCTATAGACGCCCAAGACAAAAACTGGCGTGACAGACGTTAATCAGATATCGTTCGTTTCTCAAGAATCCTGTCAGCTGTACGTTGATATATATTTAGCGAGCCAGAGGGCGGGTGTCCTTCAGTCATTTTCCTTAATATCTGTGCCGTATGGTAACCCGGACTCTGCACAATACATAGCCGGTATATAAGTCCTTCTTCCATTCAAGTGAAAACCTCCGAGACGCGTCTTCACGCACACACGGATGAATGAAAGCTTATCGGTCCGAATACGCAAGTCTTGAAGAAAGTTAGGACTAACAAGTGAGGCGTGAACACTGGTGGGGCTTCTGCGTGCAATCAATACGGCAATGAGTTCGGACTTCCGCGAAAACGAAGAGTTGGCGCCGTGGCGCCGCCAAAGCAGGCGATATCGTTTTTCAAAACAAATCGTCTGCTCGAGCTCTGTGTGCAAGGACGCGTGATATATAAAGCTCCGGTGGTATCAGTCGATTCTCTTATCTTCGTCATATACACCAGGCGAGAGACTCATTTCATTCTGCCGACGCTGGTCGATTGATACGCCTTAAATATTTATGTTTCTCGGCGCCGAAGTTCCATTTTAAAACGCGCCGTCCGTGGGATGATGATAATTAAATCAAGAGAGGCGCGGCTAGCGGGGCAAATATATATATATATATATATATATATATATATATATATATATATAATATATATATATATATATATATATATATATATATATATATATATATATATATATATGGCCAGCCTTTTCCGCCTTTGTTGAGCGGTTTGGGTCATCCCTCCGGGCAAGAAATGAATGTCAGGCACGGCTTTTTCACCCAGCAATGCTTGAGGCGTGAAAAACGACGAGTTGCCATGGGCTTTACGGCGCCATGAACCGAGATCTCTCTCTTCTCTTTCTCTCTCACGTTTTTTTTTTTTTTCTTTGCAAGTGAACGAAGTTAGGACGCCACTGCAATACAAACAAACAAAAAATGAGAGGATCGCGGCCTTGACCAAGTTTGATGCTGTTTCTTCGAAGCCGAGCCCTTTGTGATGGGTTTCACCATCGTCGGAACGTTTGCACAACTCGCAGAGGATGATGATCCGTCGTTAACCCTGCAGATATTCCCCACCCGGAACGAGCAACGACGCGTTGTCCACTTCCGAGTCGTCGTTAAGGAGGCAGGCGAAATAAAATCGAGGCTTGAAACGTATTAGAAGGGTCGTGTAAGAACGGTCGTTTGTCGAATGACAATCTATTTTAACCGTTGAGGTCCATCTGCGATGGGCTTGCTACGTGCTACGTAACAATAAAAATGGAGGCATTTTATAAAAACGAAAGGAAGACATGAAACACGAAATCGATAGTTACGAAACATGTATGACCACGTGGTAAGCAAGAAAGAAATGTGGCAATTTAAATAGATTGGCACGAAATGTGGCCGCAAAAAAAAAACGCAAAATTAATAAGAAGTGTGAATGGAAATTGCAATACACGTACGACAC
Organism: Rhipicephalus microplus; assembly: GCF_013339725.1. Taxonomy (NCBI): domain Eukaryota; kingdom Metazoa; phylum Arthropoda; class Arachnida; order Ixodida; family Ixodidae; genus Rhipicephalus; species Rhipicephalus microplus. The sequence goes on from NC_051171.1 coordinate 131,051,084, forward strand.
GCGCTTTGGACAGGAAGAACATTTCTCACAGCCAAAGTAAATGTGCAAGAATTAACTATAGTAGGAAACTAAAGCACTACTTCCGCTCTCCGCACACTAAGAAATTTTTTCTTGAGAGTTTCAAATAATACACAGTTCGCAAACGATCCCAGGCATTCCCATTAGAGAAAGTTGTCTTTGAGAAATACGCACTTCTCTCAACAATGTCTTTGACCAGATTTTAATAACGAGCTTTTTCGCTATGCATTTTTAGTTTTCCACAGACGCGGCGCTTAATTCACACCAAGCGTGTCTCGTCTCAAGGTCAGTTTTAGGAGAAAAATTTAAAATGAGCGGGCGGTTAGAGAAGGGGGGGGAGGGGAGAACGCAAAAAAAAGCACAAAATTTCAAGCAGACATGCAATGTCTTTGCGAAGGGGCCCACGTCGTATACAGCGCTCCTGTTTCTTAGCTACGCGTCTTTCCGAGAAGTTCATGCATAACAAGTTATGTCTCTATGCAGCTCCTCGGCAGCTATCTTCCAGACCTGGACGGTGACTTTACAGCCCAAACCTTCGCAAGAATTGCTTTCGCGATTGCATCTTCGCCCTTGAAACCATGCCACCCGATCAATCACTTCGCAGCGCCGGCGGGCGTTACTTAAAACAATACGTTGAAGCATATATACCGTCCCACGGGCCCAGGGCCTTCGGAAAGGCAACGTAGCGTGAGTCAGGCGGGTGTGGAGAAAAAACATCTCGCACGCTGTGCTGTGTATTCATGAACACAACATGCTGTCATAAAGCTTTACTAACACTACTAAAGAAACTCTCCCGAAGTCAATTATTTTTTTTGTTAACTACCTCCAGTCGCTCCGTGGAATAGACCGTCATGTGAGCAGGTGTGCAGTGTCGATGAAGATGTATTTTGTTTTTGTTTATTCATCAGGGAGGGGGGGGGGGGGGTAAATGTCTGACAAACGTTGACTGACGAGACAGCAAATTATCGTCGAAGCACAACCAAGGTGAGATGCGGTCACCGCAAGGCGCGGCCGGGCACGGCTGCTGCCGACTCACAATAGACAATGGAAGACGACGCAGAGAAGTTACGCCAGAGAAGATCAGCCATGTACTACGCAACGCGCTGGCGACAGCCGACAACAACCGCCGCTCAAGCCGACGCTGCGAACGTCGGCAGCGAAGCAGCGCGGTTACGCGCCCATGTCGTGCAGCAGTTAAGAGCAGGCGTCGTCAGCAAACCGGAAAGCGCGTATTGAGTAACCTTTCACGTCGTCATTTCCATTGTTCCCGTCGCGTCCGTCCCGACGAATGGCCGAGACAATGCAGCGGCCCCAGCAGTGCCAAAATAACTAAATGAAATAAAGTTCATCATCTAATCTTATCGAATCTAATGTAATGATCATCATCAATGCTCCCCCAAACATTGCAATATAACAGACGTCGTGAAACAAGTGGGGGGCTCGTGAGTTCTTCAAGCAGTGCTTTTGTACCACTTGAGCAGCTTACTATTACCCATTCCGTAAGTAACCGAAAACACACATTTGATTTACTGATAACAGACTTAACGAACGCTAAAGGACCAGCGAGAACACGCACAACGCCTCTGCCTGCGAACTGGTGCAAAGTGACTGTTGGTGCTCCTCTCTTCTCGTCGGTTCGTCGCAGCCCTCCCCCCCCCCCAACCTATCCGCTTAATAAATTATTGTATGGGGCAGATTTTGCGCCCCCTCCTCTTGTGTGACTGGGAGGGGGGGGCCACCACTCCTCTGCCACCTGACCCCGTCCGTATGACTACTCAGTTTACATACATACATACATACATACATACATACATACATACATACATACATACATACATACATACATGCATACATACATACATACATACATACATACATACATACATACATACATACATACATACATACATACATACATACATACATACATACATACATACATACATACATACATACGCCCCGCCGCGGTGGTTTAGTGGCTAAGGTACTCGGCTGCTGACCCGCAGGTCGCGGGATCGAATCCCGGCTGCGGCGGCTGCATTTCCGATGGAGGCGGAAATGTTGTAGGCCCGTGTGCCCAGATTTGCGTGCACGTTAAAGAACCCCAGGTGGCCGAAATTTCCGGAGCCCTCCACTACGGCGTCTCTCATAATCATCAGTGGTTTTGGGACGCTAAACCCCACATATCAATCGATAGATAGATAGATAGATAGATAGATAGATAGATAGATAGATAGATAGATAGATAGATAGATAGATAGATAGATAGATAGATAGATAGATAGATAGATAGATAGATAGATAGATAGATAGATAGATAGATAGATAGATAGATAGATAGATAGATAGATAGATAGATAGAGACCGCGCTGTCGACTCGACGGGAAAAGCGACGAACCAACCAAACGGTAGGCATACCAGCCCTACAGGCAAACGCACAATGCACTCCCGCAACAACCGGCCCGGCCACTCTCTCAATAAGTTTCCTCTCCAGTCACCGGCCCTCCGGCGTCATCGTGAGTGCGCCAAGGACGACCGGTATGTCCCCGAGAGAACACACACACGCGCGCGCCACGCGGTTTGCCGTTCGATTGCGTGTGTATGGCGGCACATGGCTCAAACGTCCACCGCAGCTTCGCAGAAGCCGGCCGGCATTCGCGTTTCCGCTGCTTGCGACTGGCGTTTCCAGAGAGCGCTGCAACGCAAAAACGTAATTTAAAAAAAAAAACTAAGCAGCGGTTACAACGAGAAAGCCCCTGCTAGGTGCTGTATATAGAATACGTCCCCATGTTTACAAGAAATGTCAGCCTTTTTTTGTTTTCTTTTGTGACGACACAAAGAAAAAAAATATCGACGTTTTTCTTTTTAAGTCACGCTATGAAATGCTGGATTGCCTTCAAAACATCGCATGCAACCCGCATTGGAGTGGCCGGCAGTGTAGATTGCGAGGTCTGCGGCACGTATCGAAGAAGACATCGCCCATCCGCTATGCCGTTACCTCGATTTGCCTCTGGGAGACGGAAACTTTCTGACGCGTCGCGACAATCGGACGATCGGCCACTCTCTGTGCAGATGCTGCTGGATCACGGTCCTCGTCTTCCGTCGGCTCACAAGCGGGTCAAATCCATCTTGCGCTTTCTGAGGACCACGGGGCAACGTGACCATGTAGTGACCATTTTCTCCTCTCATTTCCCTCTCTTTTCTCTCTCTACCATCGTTATGTTACCCTTTCCCACTCCCCATCGTAGGGTAGCAAACTGACCATATGCCTGGTTAATATCTCTGCCTTCTTTATTGTTCTTCCTTTTTGCCTTCCAACGGCTAACTAAAGCAGTGCGCAAGTGCGTCATTTTTCCAAGCGAAACCTTCACGAACTGCTACAGCCGGCACTGTTCGCGAAAAACCTGACGCTGCGAGTGCGCCGAAATTCGGGTGTGCACAAATTCGCCACTGGAAAGCGTGTCATGTAACACCCGTATTCGTTAGCGGCCTTTTTTCCAATAACCGACGGTATCTCGCTCGCGGGCTCGACGGCGTTCAGTCGTTTATGATATGACAATCTGATATTTCATCAAGGTCACTCGTCATTAACACGCTGCCACATCACATTGATGCCTGGATACGAACAAATGTCCTTCGTTGTTGCCTGCAGCACCTGAAATGTAACGCCACCAGAAACCTGGATGACGGTCAGGCCAATTTCCGGAGTGCAGGAAGGAAACAAATTCAGGAGGGATCATTGCGCAGCGCGATAGAAACAATGCTACTAGATCGGGCGCTCACACGTTAAGATTTTCTTTTAGTTTTCCCGATAATTAAGAGAAGGGCTTCCAATTTTTTTTCGTCTCTATCTCCAACCAGTCGGGCTGCCCACGTTATGCGGACTGTGCAAATTTAAAGGAAGGCAAACTCAAAGGAGGACGCAAGTTAGAGGAACTTTTTTAGGGCCCGGTTGCTGCATATTGACGAGAATTACTGAACGCAAGAATACACGTAGCACACAGGAAATACACACACACACACACACACACACACACACACACACACACACACACACACACACACGGGTTCCAGGCTCCATGATATTAGGGAAAGCTTAGCGTCCTTCCATAGTGCTCTATATCGTCAACCATTTTTCTAAACGCACAGTGTAGGCCTTTTACTGTAACATTCGTCAAGCACTATTGCTTTTATAGACATAATTTTCGTCGATTAGGCCTCGTCAAGTGTGAGGCCCCCGGGACGGCTTTCAGCTTTCTGATAGCAAAGTATACCGAGAACTATGAATCATTTTTCTAAGCACATGACTTTGTGCTCTTCCATAGTAAAAAACAAAGTACTCTAAATCGTTAAACACGTTTTCTAAACACACATTTTTGTGTGTCTGTACTTGTTCTGTTCTGTTGAAATGTTCTTCAAGCCCGCTGTTTGAGAGAATAAGTTTTCCCTAAATACAACCCTAAATGGCTGAATCGTGTTATGCAGAGCTTATAGCGCTCTCCCAGTACAAAGTAGTACACAGCGCTCTAAATCATCAAACATTTTCAGGAGCAGCCTCGCCAGGTACTTATTCTGGGTCGAAATCCCGCCCCATAGACTTAGTTCTACAGGCGACTGCTAGAGGGGCAGCGGCACAATAGTTCATAAGTCGCCAGCTAGATGACGCGCCACCGGTCGAGGCGGCGCGGCACGCGCCTGCTCTTTGCCGATTGGCGGTGCAAGCGGCGGCCATAGACGATAGTTATAACGCGAGAACAATACGACGACACAGAGACAAGAAGGACACGAAGGACACGTGTCCTTCGCGTCCTTCTTGTCTCTGTGTCGTCGTTTTGTTCTTGTCCTTCGTGTCCTTCTTGTCTCTGTATCGTCGTTTTGTTCTCGCGCTGTAAATATCACGTGTCCTTCGTGTCGTCCTTGTCTCTGTGTCGTCGTTTTGTTCTCGCGCTGTAATTATCACGTGTCCTTCGCGTCCTTCTTGTCTCTGTGTCGTCGTTTTGTTCTTGTCCTTCGTGCCCTTCTTGTCTCTGTGTCGTCGTTTTGTTCTCGCGCTGTAACTATCAAGGGTACTTCGTGTCCTTCTTGTCTCTGTGTCGTCGTTTTGTTCTTGTCCTTCGTGCCCTTCTTGTCTCTGTGTCGTCGTTTTGTTCTCGCGCTGTAACTATCAAGGGTACTTCGCGTCCTTCTTGTCTCTGTGTCGTCGTTTTGTTCTCGCGCTGTAACTATCAAGGGTACTTCGCGTCCTTCTTGTCTCTGTGTCGTCGTTTTGTTCTCGCGCTGTAACTATCAAGGGTACTTCGCGTCCTTCTTGTCTCTGTGTCGTCGTTTTGTTCTCGCGCTGTAACTATCACGTGTCTTTCGCGTCCTTCTTGTCTCTGTGTCGTCGTTTTGTTCTCGCGCTGTAACTATCAAGGGTACTTCGCGTCCTTCTTGTCTCTGTGTCGTCGTTTTGTTCTCGCGCTGTAACTATCAAGGGTACTTCGTGCCTCTTGTCTTGTCTCTGTGTCGTCGTTTGTTCTCGCGCTGTAACTATCAAGGGTACTTCGCGTCCTTCTTGTCTCTGTGTCGTCGTTTTGTTCTCGCGCTGTAACTATCAAGGGTACTTCGCGTCCTTCTTGTCTCTGTGTCGTCGTTTTGTTCTCGCGCTGTAACTATCACGTGTATTTCGCGTCCTTCTTGTCTCTGTGTCGTCGTTTTGTTCTCGCGCTATAACTATCGCCATGCCATACCAACAAGCCCAAGCTGCCACACGCGGCTATGGAGCTCGTAGGGCTGCAGCAGCAGCGCGGGCCCATCGGCAAGACCCTGCGGGGAAAGCTCGCGAAGCTGAAGAAAGACGTCAGCTTCGTGCGCGCCCCGAGAAGAAGGCTCGCGAAGCGGAGGCGGCACGTGAAGCGGCGGCGGCACGTGAGCGGCGGCGGCACGTGAGCGGCGGCAAGAGAACTTCGAAGCGGGGCGGGAAGCGGCGGTCAAGCGCCCAAAGCGGTCGCAAGCCGATGCTATAGCGGCACCAACGCGTGCTTCAATTGAGCACGCGTTCCTCGATCGATCATTCGGCCACAGCTCTGCAAGGTGTGTCGTAACAACGTGCGTCACGACTTAAAAGATGGTAGATGACTTGTACGGAAGGTTACCGGGTTTTTCCGATCTTATCCGAGCCAGCTCCTCAATCATTATTCACTTCGTGGATATGTGGCGTGATTTTGTTTTTTTTAAACACAAGTCAGGCGTTAGGACACTTGAGGAGAGTACTCACTACTTTAAATCGCTTACTATTTGTTCCAATCACATGTTCCAATCACGGGACAGCTCCCTCTTTTTCCCATAGTAGAGTGCGCACAGAACTCTAACTATTTCTTAAAACGGAATAACGTGTGACCAATTTCCTCGTCTTCCGGAGAAACGAAATGGGGTGCGTACACATAATCATGAAGTTCGGCATCTCCAGCTCTATTAAAAGAAATTGCACAGCTGGTGCTGAGACTTTCTTATGTGGTTCTTAAATGGAAAAGAAGAGAAAAGTGAGCCCCGTAATTGTCTGCATAAGGTGCGACACCTCAACAGTAGCTCACAAGGAATGGGGGTAAGGAGGGATTAGAAGGATAGGATTAAAGGGTATATATAGATAGAGGAAGGAGAGAGCGAGGCACAGGGACAGCGAGCGACGGAAGTAAAGGGAAGATAGGAAAGATGGACACGGTCGCAGGAGTTCGATGACGGGGCACCACTCGACGAGAGCTCTTGTCGGCGTCAGGAGATGGCGTAGGGCGAGCCCAGTCGGCCAGAGCTGCACTGTCGTTGGAGATCACGAGGGCGCAACCGGTCGGCACGAAATCCAGCGAGCGTGTCCTGCTGGGACTCCAAACGGGGCAGCAATTGGGACGCTGAAAAATTGAAGAAGTGACCAACTATCGAGAAGCTAGGGGCTGTGGTTTTGCCGGAGACAACGGTTGGGCAGGTGGCCTTGCCTTTTCTTGAACCTGTTTTGAAGACAACTCGCCGAAACGTTGGCGATAGCGAGGCCACCTCCTTCCAGAATGCTCCTACATATTTCCTGGGGCATTATAACGCCGCGAGAACTATAGAATACGCTCTGTTATTATATAGACTGCTATAGCAACGGGAAATGAATATTGGCGCTCGTATTAGACACAAGTGCATGAGAGCATTTTTTTTCGAAAGGAAAATTACGGGAAGTAGACACGAACACACGTCCTTCTTTATCAAGTCAAAACTTACACGGACCCTTATGCGATTGACGACTGATATATGGGGTTTAATGTCCCGAAACCACCATACAATTATGTGAGACGCCGTAGTGGAGGGCTCCGGAAATTTCGACCACCTGGGGTTCTTTAACGTGCAACCAAATCTGAGCACACGGGCCTACAGCATTTACGCCTCCATCGTAAATGCAGCCGCCGCAGCCGGGATTCGATCCCGCGACCTGCTGGTCAGCAGCCGAGTACCTTAGCCACTAGACCACCGCGGCGGGGCGACCCATATGCGATAGCCAAAGACGACTGGAAGGCGAAATTGCAATCTTTTCTCTCTTCTGAGTCGATGTACTCATCATACCACGACAATACCAGCCATTCCCCCGCCCCCCCTAAAGTATTCTACGCCTTAATTAGATGGTTTTACACTCCCTCAAAGATCGGAGACTTCACAAGCTTTCCACATCTCAGAAGTCTTTTTACACAGCTTCCGCGACAGGCACAGTTGTGGCCAAGCGACGCTGTCACGTGACGACGTCACAAATTGTGATTATTAGTGACTCTATATCGTCCCGTCATCACGTGATGATTTTTCGCACCACTCCTGTTGACACCGACGACGGTCAATTTTCGCACTTGGTGAGGCATCTAAATCTTCCGCCTTAATCAACGAATTTTCTATAATTATACTTTGCATGAATAACACACGTTATATACAGCTTCTGAACATTCGGACATTTCAATCAGCCAGAATTGCAGCGCAAAAGAAATTTCCGAGCGGGAAAGCTATGCGATAAGCAGAGTGTCGTATAAACAACAAGTACAAAAAAAAACGCCTCAACAGATGCGTTCGCTCGATTTCATCCATAACAATGTAAGATAAGCACACCTTCTTATCTTAGATTGACGAACGAGCTCTTGCCGTCGAAATGCTCTCAAGAAGCTATGATTAACGAACGCCTAAGAGCACGCCACGATTTCCTTCGATGCGAGGAGTCAGCGCACCCGCTTTTTGACAGGCGGTCATTACGGCGACTGGCCGTGGAAAATATGCAAAAGAAATCGCCGCCACGTGCGGAAAAGACACTTCTTAGCCTTCGGTGCGCTTTATATTCACCGCTGCTGGCGCAACGTCTTTTGGAATAGCAATGACAGGCCGATCACCGACGCATGAACATGCGTATACCTCTCACTCAGCACAACCACTCCATCTCGGAAGAACTTCAAGCGATTAAGGGTAAAGGCATGGGGGGTTAATCGCTCCAGTATTACTAAGAAATCGGGCTGTACATTCGCACGTTTTCAGTCGAAACTTGATGCGACCTACAGGTTTTGGTGACGGTGTCGTACGGCAAAACGCTGAGAATGAATGAACCTTTTTATATGTTAGTGGTGCGCGAAGGCACCAGACGGGGTGTAGTTCCCTAGTTGCGAGACCCGTATGTACCTAGCAGTTCTTGGCCCCTGTCCGTTAGTGATCACTCAAGAGGTTGCATGTCACGGGTGTTGGGGGAAGGGAAGGAGGCGGTGTCCAGAGTTCTGTACACTCCGCCAAGATGTGCGGCAGGGTGCCTTTTCCTCTCTTGCGAGACCGATGGAGCGTGTCGTGCTCCGTATAGGGTTACAAGTCCAATGGGGAAAAAAATGACAGAAACAAAAGTCCCTTTCATCTTCTTATCTTGTGCTTTAGGAAAATGCCTCGAAGCCAAACGGGAGAAAAAATCGTGGGGAGCGAAAGGAAACAATGGCTGAAACGGGAAGTCAGGGCACCGAAGGGGAAATGTAAAGAAAAAAGGGAACAATATTATGCCCGGAGAGGACCGGGTAATAAGTCCGTATTTATGCGCATTGCGCGAGAGCGCTTTAACCTTCCCCAGATGCTGGGTTCACGACCCGTATAAGCCATATTTTGCATTCAGAAAGGCGGATCATAGAGGAGAAAACAACAACAACAACAACAACAACAACAACAACAACAACGAGCGACTGCCTCACGGGAACGGACATAAGGTACCATTTAATACTTTCTTCCTTATGTATACTGCCGACATTTCTCCGAAAGAATGAAAAAAAAAATGAATGTATGTACTCAAAAGAGAAGCGAGAACTACAAGATAAAACAAATAAATGAAAGAAGTAGGCAGAGAATGATGTAGAACAGAAAGTGCGGCCAATGTCGGGTTCTTGCAGCGGCACGCGTGGTGTACTATATATGGTAGGTATGAGTAAAATGCACGATGCACGCTATGGGCCACCGGTGAGGCCGCGCAAAGCCTTTCGCGACGTTCGGGGTTGGCTATTCCCATTCTTTTCTTTGCGGCCGATATGACAAATCCCTTCCTTTCTCTGTCTGCGTGAAATGCGAGACGTCAGACCGAAAATGCTCGGAAGCGACAGGGAGGGAGCGAGAAGATGCAACGAAAACCTCGCTATAACAGCGGAGGAATAAACGTATAGGGTATACAAAAGAAAAGAAAAAGAAAAGGGAGATGTACGTAGTGAACAGACCTTATGCGCAAAACGAAAGCACGCTTTGTAACGTTCGCGTCACCGATATATCAACAGGCAACGACGGTCGGTAATGCGAAGCTCTGGCGGGGCTTTTAAGAGATTGTGAGAATGGGCGTGAAGAAACAAAGTAACAGCATGGAAAGTTAGTGAGTGAGTGAGTGAGTGAGTGAGTGAGTGAGTGAGTGAGTGAGTGAGTTAGTGAGTGAGCAGGTCGCATGTGGTGCAGACAGGACGCACCTCCAGTTTGCTACCTTTTATTGGAAGAAAGAAAAGGCGTAGAAAAAGAAAAGTGAAGTAGCTCGAAAAGGGGCAGGAGCCGTGCACTGCCATAGTCCGAGCGCGTCTCGCAACTCACGATAGAAAACGCTGGGCACGTCGAAGAGTGCGTAGTGTTGCAAACTCGATATGTCACGCGGCAAAACTTTTACGGGCAGCGTGAAATGGAAATGACGGAGAAACGAAGTAGGGAGGGTTCCAAGGAAGGGTGTGTAGCCAGAGGCCGTTTGTCCTCGGTGTCAGATACACGTGCGCTGCGCAGAGCGCATGCACATGAGCGCACGACAAAGAATTGAACGATCGTCACTGCGCGTGCAAAGAGCGAGAAAGTGGCGTGCACGCTGGATTGCAGAAAAAACTGCTGGCGAGAAAGACGAAAGTTGCGGCGATATACTATGGCAACGCGTACTATACATTGAACCGAGGCAATTTTGCGCGAGACTCCGGAGTGGCTCAGAGGTTAGCGCCTCACCCAACGCGGTACGGGAGGTGTATACTGCATCTTGATTCGACCACGGGCACTGGTATACGTTGATGATTGATATGAGGAGGTTTAACGTCCCAAAACCACCATTTATAAGAGACGCCGTAGTGGAGGGCTCCGAAATGCCGACCACCTGGGGTTCTTCAACGTGCATCAAAATCTGTGCGCACGGGCCTACAGCAGTTTCGCCTCCATCGGAAAATGCAGCCGCCGCAACATATATACTGTACGAGGAGCATGCTATGAAATGCGGTAACCGCGGAATGGCGGCCACATCTGCGACCGACGGCGAAAGGATTGACTCGCCACGCAGCCCTCTTAATATGGGGCATTATCATCATAGAGTGCTTTCCATTAATCACACTCCATATCTTATTTTCTTCTGCGGTTATCTAAATGACTGCGGCTACAAGGCGGAGATATATGTTTCACACACACAACGCTATCTTTCTCCTGTCAACAGCCTCGTTATGACCTGAATAATAAAAAAAAGGTTTCGTTAGCCATTTGACCAGCAACAGTTTCCCTCACGCAAATACGCGCGAAAACGAAAATCGTCACCACTACAGTCATATCTGACAAAAACTGCATGGATGAAGCTTATTGTACGTAAAAGCGTGAGCTCGAATCTATGCCAAGAGCGGAATTTTTATCTACTGCCTCATAGTTGTTGATTTTTATGCTTTCTTATTCGATAGTAAACTGCCAGAGCTCCATATAAAAGTAACGCTAGATACAATTCAAGCCTAAAGTCTACTAATCTGTAACTATAAGCCCCACAAAGTTTTCGCGCTGATAACTGTCGCCATAGGAGCTCTCTGAAAGGTATACAAACTTCTTACAAGGTCCTGGATAAGGGCTGACGTATGAATGGTCGTTAGATGCGCGGATTAGAAGGAATATGAATGGTTAACAAGTGGCGATATTTAATTTTGATGGAAAAATATGTGACATACACTTCGCGTAACCATACTATAAGTGAGACAAATACGAGCGGTCAAAAGAAGTGTAACACGTGCAGTGAAAAAAAAAAAAGCGGAGTGGTGCTCACACAAACAGTGATAAAAAATGAGGCCGCGACGACATTAGCATATAAATCTGGCAGTTTTCCAGGAACTGATGACCGATGGTGACGCAAAGGGGTGTTCCAATAGCGCTTAACAACGGAAAAACAAACAAGTGGACTTTCATTGTAAGCATTCGCAATTTGCCTTCCACGCAGCAAGAAGATTGAAAGAACAGTTTAAACTGTTACGATTGCCGAACTGTTGATTGAGTTGGCATCAGAAGTGTTGTGGCTCGGGCGAGTTGGTTATACCATGAACTTAGCTTGTATTGCACACTATATTTCCCATAACTTGAAAAAAATGGCCCAGCGCCCTAACGTTCGCGTATAGTGTTTTCGGTCCCCAAAAGACTAGAGAAGCTTTGAAGGTTGACTTGTCCTATTAATGCCACTCACTCAACCTGTGATAAGAGACACCAGATCAGATATGTAGACTGCGTGTGCTTCGTTGTCTACAAGTTTTTACTATCGTGCGGCAAGTAAGATATACACATATATATATATATATATATATATATATAATATATATATATATGTGTGTGTGTGTGTGTGTGTGTGTGTGTGTGTGTGTGTGTGTGTGTGTGTGTGTGTGTGTGTGTGTGTGTGTGTGTGTGTGTGTGTGTGTGTGTGTGTGTGTGTGTGTGTGTGTGTGTGTGTGTGTGTGTGTGTGTGTGTGTGTGTGTGTGTGTGTGTGTGTGTGTGTGTGTGTGTGTGTGTGTGTGTGTGTGTGTGTGTGTGTGTGTGTGTGTGTGTGTGTGTGTGTGTGTGTGTGTGTGTGTGTGTGTGTGTGTGTGTGTGTGTTGTGTGTGTGTGTGTGTGTGTGTGTGTGTGTGTGTGTGTGTGTGTGTGTGTGTGTGTGTGTGTGTGTGTGTGTGTGTGTGTGTGTGTGGTGTGTGTGTGTGTGTGTGTGTGTGTGTGTGTGTGTGTGTGTGTGTGTGTGGTGTGTGTGTGTGTGTGTGTGTGTGTGTGTGTGTGTGTGTGTGTGTGTGTGTGTGTGTGTGTGTGTGTGTGTGTGTGGTAGACCAAGCGGTGTAGACTACGGGAATAGACTATACAACGCAAAAAACAGACTTTCAGCGGGAGGGTTCCTATATAGCAGCGCACTTGCAAGGGTTGTGGGTGCTCCCTAATCTGTACAGCTGCATTGTTATTGGCCGGTCACGCAATCACCTGACACGTGAAATTAAAGAAGCTGAAGCCATAGCAGATATGGGAGACGTGTGTGAGTACGCCATCAATTTCACTAACGGATACAGAATTGTCGTATCTTGGAATAAGACCACATGTAGCATGAGTTGTGTTTTTACGCATGTATAAGATGGATGTGAGAGGCATGAAATAAGCAGTTGGAAGTTTAGCGCCTACGTGTCTTGACGTCTGTGTCGTCTCTTCCCTTTTTTTTTCCTTTTTTTTCATATGGGCCGCGCTAATACAAGCTAAGTGCATGATTTAGCATGCTACGGATGGTCCAAGCGCGAAATGTTTGTGAAGTAAAACAAAATAAAAGAGTGACGGGCAGAACCACATTTACACCTGGGGAGACGCATCAAGTCTACAGGCGTCTTCTCTTCCCCTAGAGCAGGGTAGCAAACCAGCCGTCCGCCTGGTTAACCTATACATCTGCCCACTCTTGCTTCTTTCTACACACGTGCACGACGTGGTGAAACGTGAGATGGTGAAACGTGAGATAAATTGAGAGCGAATGAAAGACTCGAAACGACCGGACAGTGAGAGCACGTAACAAACCGCCACCGCGCGGCCGTATATAGAATACCAACACCGGACATCTGTCGCGGCGTGCGCTTGCGCGTTCGCTGACCTGTCTCCTCATCGGGTCGGTGAGGGGCGGAGTACCTAAAACGGACCCGGAAGCGCACATTTTTACAACCTTGTGTATGGGAAGGAGCGTGAGAACGAGATTATTTGTCCACCAGGGTGTATAAAAGTAAACGACGGTGAAATAAGTCAAACGAGTACAAAGGCCACGGAGACGGAAAGACCAACGAGAAGGTCTGCGAGACAGGCGCAGTTTCGTATACACACACAAACAGACGGGCCACCGTGCAGCCCACACAGGGAGGTGGCAAGACGAGGAAGAAGGCCGTAATAAAACAAGCTACGCGTATAAAAGTTCGCGACCCCTCGGCATCCGCGCGCGTATACCTATGTGCCGAGACGACTACGGCCGCGTTAGATAAAAGCGCTGGCTTCGCTCATTCGCCCCGCCATCGTATAGACCTGTACGTATGGAGAAGATATGCCCGCGATCTGACGCACGTCGTTTGGACCTATACGGCCGTGCCGACACCGCTGAGTACACACAACTACCGACGCATGCGAGGTACGTGCTGCCATTGAAGGACCATGATTTCACGTACACGCGCATTAGCGAAAATTGAACAGAAACTAACGGATCCGGTCGTGCGCCTAGATATGGGCTCTGCCGAGCAAAAAAAAAAAAAAATCGAAGGAAAACGTGACAGGGCGGACCGAAAAAATGTCATAATAAGCCTCTCAGAAATTAAGACGTTCAATTTTCGCGCTCTCAAACATTCGGTTGGCGTTTTGTGAAGTACTTTCACATTAGGCAACTCAGGTTCACGGAAGCAAGACGAACATGCCAGGGACATGCATACTTTTCTGGCTACACCATACGTTTCACAAGCCTGCATTGAAGTTCGAAATCAAGGGCAGCCCGTCACAAAAAAAAAAAAAAAAAGCTCATTGAATATCTTACATTCGCCTAAAATGAGAAGTTGCCTTGTTAGTTCGAATAGTGAACCGTATACGTGCTGCTATACGTGCTGTATACGTCTCCTGTGAAAAAAGGCGGCAAGCAGCCCTCCCGTGGCGGATTACATCTTGCGCGCACTTAATCATTCGGGTTATGTTAGAAACACGAATTTCAACGAAGTTACCGCTATCGTCGATGACAACGTTACATTTGCGCGAGATAAGCGCACAAACACAGAACATTTTCAAGTTTACCGGTTAATTTCGAGTTCGCGCTGCCATGTCCAACGCTCCGATGATAACTCAGCCGAGAATAGTGCAGAGTTCGATTGCCGGCATGAGCATGGGCGAGGTTTATTTATTTATTTAATTATTTATTTCTTTATTTATTTACTTACTTATTTATTTGATTTGCATACCCAGATAAACAAGGACACAGAGGAAAGAGGGAGAGAGCAAGCTGGTAACTGCCACCTGGAGGGGCACAACGCTTGCTCACTCTTTCGGGAGGAGGGAAGAAACAGAGGGAACAAAGATTAGAGGGGAGAAAGAGGAAAGAAGATGAGGAAGAGAGAAAAAAATGACGAAGACTTTGACGAGTATGAGTTGAAAAAAAAAACATAAAGATAATTAAAAAAGGAAAAGGGGGGGGGGGGGGAGTGGAGAGATACAGCCACGAGATGACGCATGGATAGTAAAATCAGATAAAAACTGTGTAGGCATCTGTCTGTAAAGAACAAAGCGCGCCGCATCGAGAGATCCGCTTCCGAAATATTGATGAGCAGTGCGTGCCCACAGAGGAACGAACCGCATGTGTGTTAATGCTGATTGCATACAGCCAACGGGAACTCTCGGAGGCAAATGTAACGAACAAGCATGACACGCGCGCGCATGCGCTAAGTGAACGTTTTTCGCAAGCGTCCTATGTTTTAGACCACGTTAGCACAAATTTGCAATCGCAATAAGTATTGCCGTATACGAAGGAAATTACTTGTATTACGAACCTATTGTCTATACATGAATAAAAGAAGGGTGAACTTAAGGGCTCCTTTCCTTTGTTATACACAATAATCAGAACTAACCAACCGAAGGAAGTAAAAAAGGAAGGAAGGAAAAGAGAAAGAAAGAGAACAAGAAAGAAAGAGAGAAAGAAAGAAAGAAGGAAGGAAGGAAGGAAGGAAGGAAGGAAGGAAGGAAGGAAGGAAGGAAGGAAGGAAGGAAGGAAGGAAGGAAGGAAGGAAGGAAGCAACAAAAGGGAAAAGGCAGGGAGGTTAACCAGAAAGACACCTGCTTGGCTACCCAACCAACCGACAATGATGCCAAGGAAAGTGTAGGGGATGTTATCAGAAGTAAATGTAATGCAAATGTGAAGAAATAAAAGTGGACAAAATGATAAGCTGCAACGATACAGTAGCCAGTGAAATTTACAAAGCTGTTAATATAGGTTAATCTCCTGCAATACTATATGTTTTTATAAAAAGCCTTGAACGTATATTGCGCTGCTGTCATGACCGTTTGCCATCAGTAATAATGCGCACACAGCGGGTTGTTTACAGGTGGCCAGTGTTCTGATTCTTGGCAAGAAATTAGACAGAGCGTGCTCAGGTGCAAGAGCAAGTCCACACTCCTGTCGATAACTGGCAACCAACGTTTAAAGATAGTTAGCGCTACTGTGGTATACATAGTTTACCAACAACTAGCTGTAAATAGATAACGTAAGGGGAAAAACATATCCATGTCGTAAAGTGCATACTAAATTGCATTACTCAAATGTGAAGACAAAGGCGGAGAATCTCGGCAGAAAACTACACAAACAATATTCAGACTACACAAACATTATTTCTTTACAAAAACGAACGGCGTAGATGCCGGTGTACATGACACACACGTCACGTTTAAAAAAAAAAAATCAGACAAGAGCACCGCTACACGGACAGACAGAGGCAAAGTTGGCCGAAGGAGCGCGTGAAGTCACTCCGCGTATAAATCATCGTTCCGTCTAAAAGCTAAGATACTTAACAACACACCTAAACGATGAATAAAAACAGTACATAAAATTTTGTCTATGGACATAACTCAACCAATAACAGTCACTTTAGGACTTCAAAATAAACAAATCTTTTAGAGGAAACGAGGAGAACACACTCCCGAAGAAGTCCCTGGACGTCATATACGACAAAATCCGTTTCCGTAAGAACACAACTACAACAACGAAAGAAAACGGCGAAATGGTTAAAGCAGATCGATCGGACTCGCCCCGATGCAAGAGGTGATGCAGCGTTATTCCTCTATTCGAAAAAAAAAAAAAAGAACGAAAGACAACGTCACCGACGCCAGCAACTGCGGAGTGCTTCGCAATCGCCCCCTCCTTCATGTCTACAGAGCGAGACCACCCCTTTTTTTCCCACACCCCCGAAGCGGCACGAAACAATCACGCCCAGTCTGTGTATAAACTGCAGAGCACGAGATATATCTTGAAGGACGGAAGAGGAGGTTTTGTTTGTTTGGGAACGCGTAGGTGCGGCAAAGGGGGGAGGGGATGGTACCAGAACGGAGACTGAGGGTAAATAAACAGAAAGAAAGAAAGAAAGTAAGACGCAAACGAGACGATCGCACGCGGCGCCAAAAATACCGCCTTGCCCCGCAAATAGAGGTATGTAAGAACAGAGGTGAAAACAAAGGACGGAGGGGTTGGCACAAATAAACAGACACCTTGACGAAAAATGAACTTGGCGATATGAGAGGGAGAGAAAGAGAGCTTAGAACAAATAAACCCGGCAACCCGTACAGAAGTAAAACGCTTTCGTGCTTCCGCGTTTGGCGTTTTCGGTACTCGCATTCCTTTTAAGCCAAAAATTAATTTACGTTCCACGATCGCCAGCTGCGAATGAAATGACAAATGTGTCCCATCTGCAACCAGCTACACAGGCACGGTTCAAGTTTCGCTATGGCCATTGGTATCTAGGAAATTGATCAGCGAACTCTTTCCTGCCTGCCCCCCTCCTCCCCCCCTTCCCTAACCTACACACAAAAACTGAGAGACTACGCTGTTGGGGATTCTGGTACAGGCACAGCTGCATTTCATGGCAGGAATTTCGAGGTCTCCGAAAACGCAAGTGTTGAGCTAATAGAGATGAAAAATTGATTGAAACAATTTAAAGCTGTCGAAGTTAGTTCCGGCGGCGAAATTCAATAATTGGAATTAATTAGTCTTCAATTCAGCCAGTGGTTTAAACCTCCAACCGCTGGAGTGCTCTAGTGAGTCAGGTATGAAATGGATTACTGGACTAAAATTTCTACCGAATTCACATTTAACGTTGCGTCCAGCAATCACCACCCCGTCGCACATAGCTCGAAATCAAAAGCCAAGCCGCACCAATCCCCAAGACTTGAACCGTGCACACGATTAGACCACATTCTGGAGGTAGACGCGCGCAATTATGAAACGTCTACGCGACTTCGCCAACGAAGTCCTTTGAGGCGACATACACTCATAGATGTGCGCTCGGACAAACAAAAAAAAAAGAAGGGGGGGGGGGGGGGACCAAGCCCGCCTCAAGTATTAATGAAACTTTTCCCGTTATTGTTTGGTGTGCAGCGTTACCGCGACGTATCTTTTTTTTTTAATGATTACGGCGGCTTGGTTCCTCGTACGTTGCATTCTACGAACTGTTTACTTACTACCGCAGCCCCCAGAAAGTTATGCACCAAAGGCAAGTTCGCTGTGGGAAGCATTTCATAGCTTGGTTTTCATTCATGCCCGTATACGATTCTTGATTTTGTTTTCCTTCCACTGGACCGATCAAGAGAGGGAAGGGGGGAGGGGCCACCGTGAAACATAGCTCCTCTCCCACTCACGTCCTGCGCAGGCCCCTTGGCTTCACTAATAGATCCCGCGACGGACTGGACTCATCGCGAACGAAAGCGGCTTTGCAATTTTTCATAGTTTTCGCGACTATCGGACAACCAGATAACTCGTTTACAGCGACGGTGGTCGGAGACTCACCGCTTCCCGCAAGTGATGCAAGACGGACAAGGGTATCCAGTGGAATATATTATTCCTGGGCAGCGTACTTATAATTAACATGCGGGGGACGCGTTTCGCGGAGCGACTGCATCTCTTGCCTTCTCGGCACACAGTGTCGCGAAGTGCACGCTTGGCCGAGCAAACTCATTTCCGAGACAAGACACATCCGAAACTAAAGACCGATGGGGAGCCAGTTGGCCAAAATGAAGAGGTACCGAGCTAGAAGACCCCCTTTGAAGGCAAACAACCGTCCCCGCGCCCGTAGTAAGTGCATGTCCTCAGTCACAGTAGTTCTGTGCAGTGGTAAGGTATCGACGGCCGACTTCCATTAACGAAGTGTTTTGAGGTAACTCTGGCTATTGACTTAGGAGGGTCGTATTATCGCCGAGACGGTCCACGCACGCCACTGGTTACTAGCTTCAAGCACCGAAATGGCAGTGTTGATTAGCCCGGTTCAGTAGCTTAACGCGACTACCTGATGCTAGATGAATATAGCGCTATAATTCCAAGATGGCAACATCCGTAAGACAGCATTCAAGGTCATATGCAAACAAGGATAAAATTTACAGACCGACTCACGTGTTTTGTTTCGCTACTGGTTCACTCCATTTTTTAAAAAGGCTACAATACGCGGAATCGTAAATTCATGCAGCAAAAATTTATTCAAAAGGAACATAGATCTTTCGTCGACGTGTTGAAGCAATCCGACTGATATTTTACTCGAGTTCTGTTACGGCACATTGAACATGCAATATATCTAGGATCACATCTGATGTCAGCTGCGAAGGACTGCCACGCAAATCATGAATACGCGTTGATCATTGTTCTTTTAAGGGTGTGCACGCCGCATGCGACTCCAACATCCTTTATCCTGTATCCTTTCAAAATTATAACGAAAAGCAGGATGTTCTTAAAAATGCACGAAAGTTAAAGGGAACAAAAATTTACATTCAGAATGACTATTCGGTGGATACTCTAAGGAAACGCAAGCTTTTATGGCAAAGTGCAAAAGAGGAAAAAAAACAGGGCAAGAAAGTGATTCTTCTGCATGATAAACTGCGAATAGATAACGAACTTTACGTATGGGATGATGTCACACATTCGAGGGTTGAACTGGTTACTCGGCGAAAAGTTTCCTCCAGGGATTGACAGATACCTTCTCGCCTTGAGGAACTGCGCCTCTTAAATATCAATGCGCGTAGCATTGTGAACAAAAGTGATATTCTTGAAGCTTTGATCTTGGGATACAGCCCTCATGTTGTTGTGATCACTGAAACTTGGCTCCGAAGTGAAGTTCACGACAACAGTATATTTCCGCCTTCGTACCAAGTATTTCGTCGAGATAGAAGTTCAAAAGGAGGTGGCGTTGCCGTCCTGATTAAACAAAACATTTCAGCAGCACTTTCAAAACAAATCAATAACCATGAAACTATTACCTTGAAATTGTCATGCTGGGGCTTTTCCTTAGTACTAGTAGCCATTTATCGCCGTCCCGATGCTCCACCAGAGTTTTTGCAGGATTTATGTGATCACGTCTTGGGTTTTAGACAACAAAAAATAATTATTGCTGGTGACTTCAACCTTCCTGGTGTAAATTGGGAGAACCCGTTTGCTTCTAATGAACCCAGTGCTCATGTTCACAGTGTACTGGACTTATTGATGTGCTGTAATTTGGAACAGGTGGTTAGACAACCTACTCGTGTTCAGGGTAGTTCCTCTTCTATATTAGATCTTGTTTTTTTGAGCCGATGCATGACCGACTTTTCTGTGACAATTGAACCTGGTCTTTCAGACCACTATATGGTGAAGTGCGTATGCCACTTCTTGACAAAGAAAAGTGCTCCTTCTAAAACTGTCGCAGTCAAAGATTACCTTCATGCAGCGGATGAAAGCGTCTTAGACTTTCTTGACATAAACTTGAGCAATTTTGGTGGGTCTGATGTTTCTGAGCTATGGGAGACATTTAAAAGGTTATGTCTATACTGCATAGATCATTTTGTGCCAAATAAAATGAAAAGGATCGCGAAAAAAAATCCGTGGATCACCCGTGACATCTTGCATCAAAAAAGGAAACTAAAACGATTACGACGTCACCGCGCATCTCAGACAACTATTCACACAAACCAGACACTTTTAAACCAGTCTATCCGATGTGCTAAGCAATTTTATTTTCAACACACTCTTCCAGACTTCATACGGACGGCTCCTGATAAATTCTGGTCGCAATTATCTCGCAAGAAAGAAGGTACTCTTCAAATAATTCACAATGATACAATCGTTGTAGATGAAACAAGCATAGCGACACATTTCAATGAGTACTTTCAAAGCGTTTTCCAAAAAGATTGCGACAGCGCACGGGCTTCTGCTACCTCTCCTTATCTCGACGCAGACATCGTGTCCTTATCTGGAGTTGTATCTATGCTTCTGAATTTAAAGACTAAAGCTTCGCCTGGTCCCGATAACATTCACAACGCATTTCTGCGTCGATACGCTGAGATGGTTGCTAAATTCCTTGTGATCATTTTCCGCGCCTCCCTGTCTTCTTCTTCTGTTCCGATAGATTGGAAAATAGCGCGAATTGTACCAATACTCAAATCAGGAGATAAATTATTGATTACAAATTATCGCCCTATATCTATTACCTGTTCTTGTTGTAAGCTTCTCGAGCACGTCATAGCTAACTACATCACTAATTTTCTTAATGAGAACAATATATTAACCCCATTTCAACATGGGTTCAGAAAAGGTTTGTCCACTGTTACTCAACTGGTCACAGTCATACATACTTTCGCATCTATTCTTGATAAATCCGGGCAAATTGATGCTATTTTCTTAGACTTTAGGAAGGCTTTTGATCTAGTTCCCCACAATAAATTGATTTTCAAACTTAAAAATATTGGCCTTCCAGAGTTTATTGTAAATTGGGTATCCGCGTACTTGTCAGATCGAACACAATTTGTTGATATAAATGGTCACTGCTCATCTAAACTTCAGGTTACATCAGGAGTTCCTCAGGGAAGTGTTTTAGGGCCCCTACTTTTTTTAATCTATATAAATGATATTGTTGAAGTTGTCCCTGAATATGTCGGAATAAGGCTATTTGCCGATGATTGCGTGCTGTACAAGGAAATTGTTACCATGAATGATCAACAGCTTTTAAATACCTGCCTTGATAACGTTTACCAGTGGTGTAAGCAATGGGATATGAAGCTAAACTCAGACAAAACAGTGTACATGAACATCACTAGAAAGAAAAACTTCTTTTCTTTTCCATATGCGTTACAAACTCACGTACTCAGGGAGGTCAGTGTGTATAAGTACCTTGGCGTAACGATAACCAAAAATCTAAGTTGGAATATGCATGTATCGAACATTTGCGCATCCGCCTTCCGTAAGCTATGCTTTCTCAAGTACAAACTTCGTTTTGCCCCGTCATCAGTGAAGCTGTTAGCCTATAATACCATCATTAGACCTTCTCTCGAGTATGCGTGCGTCATTTGGGACCCATACACTAGGAAAAACATCCATGCCATAGAAATGATTCAACGTAAATGCATCAGGTTTATTTTTTCTAAGTACCGCATGACAGACTCCCCTACAGCTATCATGAAAGAAAATAATATACAAGAACTTCAACTTCGTCGCAAAATTCTGAGATTAAAATTTCTTTTTCAGTTAAAACACAAACATTTCGCACTAGATGCCTCTACGTTTGTACAACCACTGACGTCACGAGAAACTAGAAATCGCCATGCTGCGTCAATAACACCATTCCAGACACGTACCAATACATTTAAGTTCTCTTTTTTTCCCAGGACCATTGTAGACTGGAACGCCCTGCCGTTTGAGTCGTTACAGAACATTGAACACTTTGATTTTATCACTTCATAACGTTAAGCCCCAAAATGCTCCTATCGCTGCGCCATATGTTATTGCGAATATGTATTGGTGTGTATAGTTTTGTGTAAATATACTTAATTTGGTCACGAATTGTTACTAATTTATGTGGTGAAAATTGCTGTTGAATATTAATTGTCATGCGTACATTTATTAATTTTGTGTGCCTTGACTGCTGATTGCTTGTGATTTTTTTCTTTTTTTTTTTTCTTCCACTCCTGCATGGGCTCTGAAGAGAGCCTGCAGTATTCTGTAAATAAATAAATAATAACATAGTCAATACGGACACAGCGGAATGCTACCGCCACTGTGATGACGACAGAGCACGACAACGCTGTTAGTACCACACGAAGCACGGACTCATACACCCGATTGGAATACTCAAGTGATGAAGAGGTAGCAGTACGCAAATGGAAGTACCGACTTCACGCAGCAGTGACCACTTGCTGAGAATACATTTCGATCTATCTGAACTTCGAAACGGATCAAACGATACGTGAGCTACACTTTCGGCACACGATAACGTCGAAAGGCGGATTCGATGTAAGACTTCACACCTGCAATGAGAGTCACCACCGTATACTCCTTATGTTGTCACATAAACCTAATTCGTCTCTGGTCTATTCCGTTCACAACACCGGATTACACGCATTCAACGCAGGAGACAGAAGAGCGTTTGTGCTGTTGATCAGTATATACGTTTGCTGTTCAGCGTTCAATCGCGGTATCCAGTGCTCAGTATTATCAACTCGTACGTCGCCCAGGCAATAACTTCAAGGAACGAAAAAATTCTAAATCGTGCACACAGGTCTCTGCCCGATGTCTCGCTTGTCTTCTACAATACTACAACTCAAGACAAGCCAGCCTTGAAAAGGACATGTCCGCATGTCGAAACATCGGCCCAGGTGGACACCATCTTCATGATTTTTTTTCGTCTTTTCAAGTTTCCGCCTTTCCCATAGAGAGTAAATTCGTCACACGACAACATGTATTCGTAGTTGCCACGACGTGAAAGTCCCTTTCATATTTATACGAGTGCGTGAGTTTGTGTTGTGGCGGGGCTACAAGCCGGCGCTATAGAGATGCCAGTGGCCTTTCATGTGCAAGCGTCGTCGACACTTGTGATAAAGCGTGCAAAATCAGGCCCCTCCTACACGACTCGACCTTATAACGACTGCCGAGTCAGTCACTGCACGGTTTTGGCGTAAGGAGGGACAGCGGATCCCGTGACGCAACAACGAACAGCGTCTAACAAAGCGTGTAGAAAAACAGACGGAGGGGTTGAAGAACGGGGAGCGGTCGCAGGGCGGAAAGAAGCGTCGGCGACGTCGGGGCAATGATTAATAGACCCCTCGTCGGGTGCTCCTCAGAAGAGAGCTGATGCGGACGGCTCGACGTTCCACTAGGTTCGGTTCGCGCATTGCTGACAACAAGAGAGAGATGGAGACAGAGAGAGAGCCTGAGTCGAGAGGCGGTTCCAAGAGCGAGACCAACGAGAGGTGTACACACGAGCGGAGACCCATTAAGCTATTGGCCATTAGCCCAACCTTTCCGGTGTGACGACGTTGGGACAGCAGCTATTATTTTTTTTACAAGTACCCTCGCTTCCTTTGGTTCGCTCCTATCACTGCATGCAAGCAGACAAATCCACCCTGCGGCCAACAGCCGGGGGGTAGAGTGTCGATCCGCTGGGTTTCGGATGTTTCCCACCCACGTATTGCGTGCAGCGCAGAAAGAGCTACATCATGACGCGATGGCAACAATAAGTATGAAAGCTTTATTATGATTTTGTTATTTTCTCCAATAATCAACAAAATGCCCATTGAAATTCGACTGTACTAAATGCGGGAACTACTGCATCATGCAAAGTGCCACAGCAACGAAGTCATCGTGTGTGCAGATATAGTACAGCGGCACAAAAATAAACACATGCGCAATACATACACACACACACACACACACACACACACACACATGTCGTATACTAATGCTACGACCCGTCGTGGTATACCTTAGCAGGCAGGGTGGGTGTCGCGCTGCTGATCTCAAGGACTCGGGTTCGACTCCCTGCCACAGCGGCCACCTTTAGAAGGAAGCGAAGTGCAGAAACATTGGTGCACTTTGATTGCAATGCATTCTGAGACTCACTACAGCATGTCTCATAATCATTTGGTGGTGGTTTTTGGTGCGTGAAATGACAAAATATTTAATTATTCTTCCGTCGTACAGTTGGCGCTTCACTTAAGGACGTTACACTTACATACCGACGAATCGGCGCCGCATTCTGACGGCTACTAACCGATCGTGAACGCAACCGTTAAACGAGATTCCGCGCGCGGATGAATTAGCGGCAGACAAACACGGACACGCCCTGTAAACGTTCCGTTTCTTGCCATTCCCTGTGTGCACTGCACGCAACTGGTGAGAGGCGACGTGGGATTCAAGAAAGACGAAAAAATCAACACGTATCCACGAAGAGAATGATGATGACTGGGGGCGAAGCGTCCGTTAGCCCGTCCATGCTTCCGTCCGTGCGCGCGACCATCCGTGCGTACATCCATGCGTCCGTACGTACGTCCGCCCGTGAGTCCATCCATCCATCTGTCTGTCTGTCTGTCTGTCTGTCTGTCAGTCTGTCTGTCTGTCTGTCTCTCCGTCTCTCTGTCTGTCTCTCCGTCTCTCTGTCTCTCCGTCCGTCCGTCCGTCCGTCTGTCTGTCTGTCTGTCTGTCTGTCTGTCTGTCTGTCTGTCTGTCTGTCTGTCTGTCCATTCGTGCGTCCATCCATCCGTCCGCTAATCTGTCTGTCCACCCGTCCGTACGTCCATCTAGTGAACACTCCAAGTATACCGCCATCTCCCATCCCCTGTGGCACATACCCGCTCTAGAACGGGTATGTGCCACCGGTTGCTACGTACTACTACATACATACAAGGGATGGACAGACCCACGCCTTAAGGAGCTTCACACACAAAATCAATCGCGGATATATAAACGCAGCGCAATGACCTTTAAAGAAAGAAAAAACGTAATTTATAGAGGAAGGAAGAGACGCTAGTTTATGCGACCCTTGCAGAATCAAAGCTCAGCGTCTAGCCTTCAGGGGTTGCAAAATGAGGGAGGTAAGGGTGACAGAAGATTCACTGCATAGGAAAACCGCGGGCAAGCGCGCTCGCAGCATTTGGCCGAGGAGGCAACATCCCTTCGATCGAATGAAACATCCGCAATTATTCTTCGCATATACAACTGACACGAAGATGAAAACACGGAAAAGAAAACGACACGGCTGGAGGATGCGGAAACTGAAGCAGTCCTCATTCCGTGTCGTCTACCGCGGACGAACGGGCCACGGAACAATGGGAGGCTTTGACAAACAGCGGCAATAACAGCGAAGACAGGTTGTCGGGCGTTCTTCCAAAAAGTTCTCGTTTGCCTACACTGCCTCACCGTCGAGGTAACAAAAGAAAACAAAACAAAGACCACTTATGCTGAGCCCACTCCTGTTTGTACGAAGCATAAACGTTCGGCGTTGCCACGACAAACAGTTTCACGAGGACGAAACTAGAAAAATATAAGACACGGATTTATAACGAACGTTCTAAAATAACAGAGCCCGACATCGATTCTTGCTGCGTCCTTTGCCCGCTTTTTTGCCGACTTCGCCGATTCTGATTCTTAGAAAGAACTGGTCTCTTCGCGTCGTTACTTTTCAATATTTTTTTATTACGCAGAACATCGCAAGAAAACTGTTTCGAAAGCAGAATCCTTACTCGATCACGACGACTACATAGGAGCTTGCTCCCAGCGGATAACGACGATAAGAGAACGAGAGAAAAAGTCATGATCGAAAAGTGGGAGGAAACAAGGGAGGGGGGGGTGCTCCCCCTTTGCGAAGCGTAGTAGGTGAAGGGGGCGTGAGAGAGCGGGAGGGTTCAACGGCTGAGAACGTGGCGAGCGCCAAACCGCGGCGTTCTCCCGCCAAACGTTCCTCCCTGTACACGCTGCTTGATGCGATGGTCCCTGTACACGTTGTGCGTCCGCAACAACGACCCCTCCCCCTTCTTTCTCCATCTAAAATGAGAATTCAATGACCCTTCTCACCGTCCATATAAACGGAGAAGGGCGACAGTGAAGAGCCCATAAGGCGGTGTTGTCTGTCCGCTCAATCCTGCTTTTGCCGTAAGTCCATCTCTGTCCTGCTCTTCTCAAGACTACGATGCCGCTCGTGACGATCGTGATGATGATAATGACATCCGTGCGCCTGCTATACGCCACAAGTACTAGAGAGAGGAGGTTTTCATATCGACGGAGAAGCAGCGCAGTCCGAGCCACGCCTTGCCCTTTACAAGCGCTCGGAAGCGAGCGTATAATGCTCTTTGGCGATACCTTCGCTCTCTCATTCAGCCACTCCCTCTACAGGTCAGATTCCGAGACTGCAGTCAACCGTAGCGATAAAGCCCCGTGAAGATAGGAACAGTTGGGCGCGCAAAGCCATTCCCAGGGTCTACAGCATCGCCAACAGCGCGGCTTGACGGGGGGAGTTGATGTGATACTTGCACGGCGCGTTCAATCGCGTTCCGTCCTTTTCCTTCCACAAATCACTTTCTCAGCCGGGTTCTTGATGCGAGTATGCTCTCACTTTCACCGAGAGCGACTTCGAAAGCTATAAAAACATAGCGCTATTGGGCAGGAGCCAATATAAAAAGAACTCAGCGGGCACTTAGGAGGGGGCTTCTTGCACGACGTGTGATACTATAAGATTTTTACGACGAGTATCAGAAGCACGACCTCTGCTGCCATGTCGTTTTTGTGTCGATTTGTCCTTCGATATTTACAAATTCCATCAACTCCGAGGGACACAATCAAGCAGATCAGTCCGACAAATGCCGTAGCGCTCGAGGTGGACAACCATCTACTGCAGGACAAGGAACGGACAGTACGCAGTTGTATGCCGAACACTGAAATGATATTCCTCTACGTAACTACACGTTATTGCATAGACAGTGGCGACGCTATGCACTTATGGTGGGTAGTTTTTTTTTTTTTTTTTTTTTTTTCAGAGGCGTCTGGGGAGTGCAGTAGCGCAGTCGTGTTTGCAAGCGTTGGCGTAGCTTGCAGGCGCGATCTAGTGCGACGCGAATTGAACTCCAAGGAGTGTCGTACACGCTTTCAGTGTCATCGGAATACTACACTTCAACGCTGTGCAGAAAATACCGCAAGCGATACGAAGAAAAGAGACATTGGGGACTGAACTTATTCCCGTGGCTTGCAGCCTCTCGTCGTCGACAGCTCCGATATTCACGAGTTCCTCGTTCCGAGGACGAATTTTATTGCCCGGCAGCAGTATAGAAGTCGAGAGAGGCCCTCAAGGACCACAACTTTGTGGCGGGTGGCTGGATGCAGGAGTCATGAAGATCGCCGTAACACGGGTATGTGCTTGCTGCTACTGCAGATCCATCCCCTGATTGAATCAGGGGGTCGAAAAATTTCTTCCACTCCTATTCTGTAGAAGCCAGAGCCACCGGTAGTGGATGCAGATCTTGTGACGAGACAGCGTCCACTTCTTCATCGAGACGGTGCTTCTTCAATGTCGAAGACGCTAAAAGTCCATCGCAGTCACTGGTCACGCATGAAGCTTTTTGGCGAGCGGAGGAAGCCAGCTGGTGGGGCCGTCTGTGCAGCAGCGCTGTTCTGGTGCACGCACGCCGTGTTCTAAGTAGAACAACAGCGCAGCAAGATTCGATCAGGTTTCGCCGTTCCCGGCATGCATTTCCAGTGGGCGGCAAGGACCTCGCTCTCACTCTTGCATATGAACCAGACGTCGACGGGGAGCTTGTTAACGCTCTGGATGTGGTTAACATGGACTGAAACAAACACTAGCATCCAGGGCAAAATCAAATTACTGGACACAATAACTTGAGTGACGACGATCACGGTGCCGGCGGAGACATTCTTTACCCACGGCTCCTGCACCCAGCCACTGGTCACAAAGTTGTGGCCATCGAGGGCCTTCCTCGTCTTCAACTGCTGTACAGGATAATAAAACTCGTCCTCAGAACAAAAAAAAATTGCCCGCAGCTTCCCTCGGGGGAACACTGAGGAGGATGCGGACCATATAATTGGTTAACGGGGTGTTAAAGTGCGACTTACTTGGGTCGATGGCTAAATTGGTTAACGTGGTTGTGAAATGGGGTGTTAAATTGCGACTTACTTGGGTCGATGGCTAAATTGGTTAACGTGGTTGTAGGAGGGGGTGTTAAATGAGTGAACACGTACACACGTATGCGAAAGGGCGGCGCTGGTCGAAGGGACGTCGATCATTGTGTTTGTGGATTCGTTGGAATTCATTTCACCGCAACCTTGGACGTCGACGCGCCGTACAAACCAACCGACGAGCGGCAACTGAGCGAGCGAGCGCCGACCTTGAGTATATATACAGCACGACGGCGCATGCACTGTCAGCTGTTGAATGTTCTCGAAGCGCGACGCCACATGCGCGTCCACTGGAGAATCAGGAGAATTGTAGATGTCGAACGCGGTGTGTAGAGGAGGAAGGGTGCACAGATGGTGGAGGAGTGAAGCGCGCGCGGTGTGTAGAGGAGGAAGGGATGCACAGATGGTGGAAGAGTGGGCGACGGCGCATGCGCGCGCGTCAGCTGTCGAATGTTCGAGAAGCGGTGTGGACGGCGCGGACGACGCGGACGGCGCACTACAAGGCGCGAGTATAAGATGCTCCGCATCTAAAAGCTCGTGAATATTGGAGCTACCGATGCGCGGCCACTAATCCACGTGGCTTACACAATCACCCGCACGAAGCGTGAATGGGTCCAGTTAGTCCAGTGCGCAAATTCTCGCATTTTCTTCGTACAGCTCGCGGTCTTTTAGGCGTAGCGATGCGGTGTAGTATTACGGGGACACAGACATCATGTACGACAGACACTCCTGGCACTTAAATTTGCGTCGCACTCGCACTCGATCACGCCTGCGAGCTATAAGCCAACGCTCGCAAACATGGCTGCCTACCCAGAGTTCATAGCGTCGTCGTGGTGCGTGCAAGCTCCCTATAGGTTGTAAGCAGTAGAAGCATAAAATTTCAGGCACTCGTTACACGCACTTTTTTTCATGTCCGCTTTTCATATCCTACACGTAAGTTCAATTCTTTATTTAAATCTCATTGAAGAATTACATAACGAAGCGGTCAGAAAAAAAGTTACTACAGCGGTCGAAATTTCCGGAGCCCTCCACTACGGCGTCTCTCATAATCATATGGTGGTTGTGGGACGTTAAACCCCATATATCAATCAAAAGTTACTACAGCGAGTAGCTTGATATATGTTACCTTAATTTGTGGAGCTTTCTAGCTACACATTCTAAGCTAAACGAAGAATCAAGTGCTACTCTCCATTTCGGGCTCATGACCCGAACAAAACAACAGAGCAGAGCGGTGGCTGCGTGCTTCCTTCCCAAGCAGGAAAAAAGAAAAATCGATGAGGACGACCGCGAGCGCCGCGCCCTTGGCCGTCCTGCTCTCGACTGCGAGGAGACGACGGCAGGCGAGCTGTGAGCGTCGATCTCGACAGAGGGCAGCCGCCGGCGCTGTCTTTTTTCGCCGTACACGTTTTGCTTTCGCATCTATTCGGCGGGACGACGCGCACGAGCTGCCTTTGCTGCTAACCACAACATCTACGACCCTCTCGGTCCTCTCCCGTTTGCTGCCCTCTTTCTCTTGGAGGCTTTCTCTGCGAGGAGAGAAGACATCGCCGAGTCCGTGGGCCAAAACGACGGCAACATTCCACCATGACACGCGTACGCCCCGTTAATCACTACATCCGTGCAGCACGGCGAATGCGGCGAGTCACGTCAGCCAACCAGAAGACAGAACTATAGAGGAACTCTCCTTGACGGTACGATCCTAATCCCAAGGCGTACTCATTTGGAAAACCGACTTTCTTTCGTTATTCATGAGCACCATTAGTTAACATGGGGTCACAAACACCGAGATAGCGGTAGATTATACATTCTGGGTGCGTGAGGTTCCTTTAAACCACTTCCGGTTTAAATATTTCGCAACACGCGATCGCTTTGGCGAATGCAGTGAACGTGTTCATCGAACCGTTTAACGTGAGGCGATTCGGCACCAATTTCAATATACCATTTCTCCCTTCTTAGGAATGTTTCCTGCTGCATTTCCGATGGAGGCGGAAATGTGGTAGGCCCGTGTGCTCATATTTGGGTGCACGTTAAAGAACCCCTGCAGGTGGTCTGAATTTCCGGAGTCCTCCACTACGGCATCTCTCATAATCATATGGTGGTTTTGGGACGTTAAACCCCACATATCAATCAATCGGCAATGTTTGCTGCTAAAAGATAACTTGAGTGTGGGTCGCTGAAGTCGATTTAAAAAATATCTGAAGCATGGCTGACTGTACAACAATTATAGAAATTT
This sequence comes from Rhipicephalus microplus, assembly GCF_013339725.1. Taxonomy (NCBI): domain Eukaryota; kingdom Metazoa; phylum Arthropoda; class Arachnida; order Ixodida; family Ixodidae; genus Rhipicephalus; species Rhipicephalus microplus. The sequence goes on from NC_051171.1 coordinate 131,081,756, forward strand.
TTACGTTGTAACCACAATTATTTGCAGCAATATACATAATATGCATTTTCAAACTCGTACGTCCTTTAAATTTAGTCTCCAGAACCTTGGCATCAAGTATGGTGAGCGAAATCACTCCCCATCATTTCCCTGTACACCGCATTTCGCTTTCTTACTGATTAGCTGAAGACGTAAAGCTTCACCACGCTGCACCGAACTTGCACTGAACTTGCGTAGGATCGTTTGCTCGCAATTACTGCTGAAGTTGACGGCCTTCGACCATTCACATCTTCCGACAGGAAAGCAAGAAGGGCCTCAGAAATGTATCATAAAGGAGGAGAGAAGAGAGACCAGTTGTGTGACCTGCTCTTTGCAATGCCTCATAGCGCGTTGCTTCTCGCGTGTCGTGCTAAGAAATGCAAGAACCCACAGGTGTGACGTTCTCGCAATGGCGATGTCCGGTAGTACCGAGGCCAAGAACTGCGTCGCAGTGGCTATCACTTCGATGCACCCTTCGCACACTGCATTTAGTCATTCGTGTAGCAGCGAACCACGTATACGGTTGGCCTAAACCACGTCAATATCTTATCGCAGTCGAGAATGAGCTCTTCGACGCTCCTTTGAACAGCTCGCGACGGTGTATACGGACAGGTCAATGCCCCTAAAGGTCCGACATCGAGAGCCGGCTCCACTCACGCTATATTCGAGAGCGAGGAGCAGGGGATGCAAAACGGAAGGACGTGCGGCAACACAAAACTGCGCGGGACAAGCCGCACCAAATCTGATAACTTGCACGGGACGCGATAAGCCGCACCCAGTCCGACAACTATCGCAGCACACGATCTATAAAGTATAGGCTTAATCACACGCATTTGGCGACATTCTCCCAGCAGTAATTGGCGGCACGTGTTACGTATAATAATGCATGGCAGCGTAATTTGGCCATAGAGGGCAGCCGATAAATTACAAGTCAGTAGCATGGACCCCGCCCGACTTCGCGTCATTGCCAGTCCAAGCTATAATTCGCCGGAAACAATCAAAGCAGGGCGTGGCAGCTCAAGCTGGCAACCCTAACCCCTCCTCCCTCAAAACGTTCTTAGACTCTGCGTAACTCGGCATCGATGGCGTGGTGTAATTTCGTCGTGGTAGTTCATACATCAACATGAAGCTGGGCACGTTCGAATTCTTTAGAAACTCTCTGCACGCCGAATTTGTTTCCTTTTTTGCTGGCCCGAAGGCCACGAGATCGAATCCCGCGGCACGCAAGAGACACGTCTACATAAATTTGGGTGCCTATTATAGAAACCCAGGTGGTCAAAATTTGCGGAACCCTCCACTACGGCGTCTGTCATAATATATTGTCTTCAGCATATAAAAAAGCCCATTAGTTATCACTAACTCCCACTCTTTTCGAAACAACGTGTTGAGATTGCATCGCCACTGCATGATGCCCAATCAAGACAAGATTGGAAAGTTCGCCCCGCCACGGTGGTCTAGTGGCTAAGGTACTCGGCTGCTGACCCGCAGGTCGCGGGTTCGAATCCCGGCTGTGTCGGCTGCATTTCCGATGGAGGCAGAAATGTTGTAGGCCCATGTACTCAGATTTGGGTGCACGTTAAAGAACCCCAGGTGGTCAAAATTTCCGGAGCCCTCCACTACGGCGTCTCTCATAATCATATGGTGGTTTTGGGACGTTAAACCCCACAAATCAATCATCAAGATTGGAAAGTTCATTCAAGCTCTCTAAATCGTTTTTCTCACCAATGATCGACTGTTCGACCGATTGTCTGATTAACTGACCACAGAGCTGATCGGAGATGGGTGGGTTATACTTTATTGCCTCAGAGACTCAAATCCTGTCACCATGGAGAGAAACAGAGAAAAAAAAATAAACGTCACGATTGCCATTCGCATTCCTTCCTTACAGCGAAACAAAATGGAAGGTAGAACAGCCATGACATCCGAAAGTCGTTTATTTCAGAAGAACGATCAAGTAGCAACAAGAAATACGAACAACGATATACGGTCGAAGTTCCGCAGCTATAGAGCGACACTGCCGCCAGTATGCAATCTTTCAGTGTTGCGACACATCGTGACAAGTCTTGGAAAACCGCGTATGGCAAGTAGATAGAGAAACACGTGACAGCGCGGTCTGGTGGGGACATGCAGCCGGGTTTATACATAGCCTCGTCGTGGCGGTGCACTCAGGCTGCTCGAGGTACGGTGTGGGACAGGAGTCCCTTCACGGGATACTAATGCGCCGCTTTCCGAGATACGATCGCCGATTGCCTGGAACCACCGTCGGGGCAAGCGGCACGGTTCTTTTCGGAGAAAGCGATGACTGGGGATTTTTTTTTCCCCCTTCTTTAGTTTTTTTTTCGTGCCTTTTCTGGATTATTGTAGAAAGTTTAAGACCGAATATACGTCGTACGCGTTTATTGTGAATATATGTTAAAAATTATTTATTTCATACATAATTTCATGTTTATCGCAGCGCCTCCACCCCCACCCCCCAATTCAGTCAAAGTGTGGGACATACTTTGCCCCTCTCAGGAGACCAAGAAAGTTGCCGCCCCCTCTCCCCCCGCGGGCCCCGCCCGTAAGCTAGCCTACGGTTACAAGGTTAAACTATAGAAAGAAGTGGCAGCAGAGTTAAACGTTGACTACGACATCAGCCAGCAAAAGAATACAGAAAGGGCACCTATACTACGGACGACACACAGCCACAGTGTAGCAAATAATAGCGAAAATTAAAACGAAAAGAAAAAGCTATTAATTAAAACAACCCTAGGAGTAATATTGCATGACGACCGACGACCTCATTGCTCTTAATTGAGACAAAAACCATGATTGGCCAACATTCACCCCCATTCAGGCAATACTCCACATTAGCCAATATCAACGAACAGTGCTCGCAGTAAGCTATTGAACCCGGTACTCTGGCCGTGGGTGAACAAGGCCTTTGTTCGACAAGCGCTTAATTCGGCCAGCAATTCCAGTCATCACAGCCCTCCGTAGAAAGCCGGTGAGGAACAGGCTCAAAAAGTTGCATTCTAAACCTTCAATTGCCTAAACTCACTCAGCGAGAAAGTTCCCGCGTTTTTCGACCAATTTATTATAACAACTCACGTATACTTCGAGTTATACTACACAACCAAGCTGATAGCGATGTTGACAGAAGCGTACTCCGGGCCGTCCGGTGGTCACTCAAGCGGAACAGACTCAGCGGAGAAAGAAGAGAAAAGTTACGTTCACGCTGGTTTAACAAACGCAGGGCAGGCGATAGTCTTTCTGGGAAAGAAAGAAATAGATAGAGGAACGGCGAGAGGCGCCGAAGTTGGAGGGTGCGATTACATCGACAAGGAGCGTCGTCCGTCGGACCTTGTTGGTCTGCAGCAGGGGCCGTCCACGTCGCAGCAATCAACTAACACCGACTTATACCACTACATTCGACGCGTCGGGTATAGAGGCTCGCGCACAGGCTGAAAGTGGACGTGCCGGGTCGCCCGGGGTTGCCGATCGAGGGCACTGTCGTCGACGACTGCGGCGCCCTCCCAGCGGCTGCCGCGTCACGCACGAGCGCCGTCCGTGCTACGCTTCGTCGACAGCGGCGTCCGTCTGGACACCTGTGGCTGCCTGGCCCCGCCGCTTGGCGAGCAGCCGCATCTGGAAGCTATCGAGGAATTTTCCGTCTGTTTGTTTTAGGGGCGAAGCTCCTAAAGGCCTGTCCATCCCTTGTACGTATGTACGTGACCGCCTATAGTCCCACCTTTGCCGACTGCCCACTACTTTGTCCCTTGCAAAACATCCCACTACGCCCCATCACAGATCCACCACTTCACCGATCATAAAGCCGTTATAATGAAGGGGGCACGGAAGCGACGTATAGCTCTACCACTTACGAATTGTAAAATTTCTTGTATAAGTATATACAGTATTTGTCACGTCTTTGATGATGTAGCGCGCGATATTCGCGGATCGTTCAAGGTTTAGCGATGAAACTCTCCAGCGCTTCGCCCCACTCAACATCATTTACTCCGTGGATATGCTGTTTTTTTTTTCTTTTTTTCTTTATGCCCTCTTACACCTCCACATGGTTCGATTCGCTCCGCACTCCTGCAGTTAGAGGTATACGAATCGGGAGCACGCCATCCGACCATTTCCTGATCTGTCAGTCAGTCAGAAACTTTATTGAGAGGTCCTGAGGAGTTTAAGCAGCCGAGGGATCCACGATGGACACCCTAGCAGCCGCTACCGCATAGGCGATGCGCGAGTCGGGGCCGGGAAGTCAAGACGTACCGACGCTCAAGCGAAAACACGCGAACAGTACCCACGAATCGAAATGCGAAAACTTCAAAACTACGAGCATGACCCGTAACATTGAGTTTCGAAACTATTCGAAAAGTTCGGAGATTCGCCCTCTCTCGGCAGCGTATGTCACAACGTGAAACTGACGCCAAGCTACTCGGTTCAATGTCACACTGACAGTGAGAGCTTCAACCGATAAATTAAAGAAGCGGCGTGAACAAAATATTTACAGTGTAATGAGCAGCGGAGGTTTAAATTCATCGAATATTTTGTCGTTGTCACGACCCAACAAGCGTTGCATTCCCATCACAGATCGTAATCGACAACGCAGACTCAAGGACCACTTCTGGCGCCGGAACTGGAGAAAGACCAAATAAAGGGAGTTTTGTTGAAATGCACGTACCCTTCATATCATCCTTCTTAGATTATTCTCCCCCATCACTCATTGCGACACCTTGCAAACACTTCAACGCGCACGCAGACCATAGAGTAACCATTCTTATAAATTTGCTTTCGCAATAACAGCGCGAACGACGGTGCTCGCACGGCCCGATAAAAATCTGGGACACTTATTCTAACCAAGCCGTGCGCTGTCATCGCTCGAAATGCTCATTACAGCAGCGATAGGGCCTTGGCGAGACCCGCAGCTCCGAGGACGCGTGCACAGAACGGCGTCGCCCCACACTCACTCGTGTTGTGCCTCGCCCAAGTTCCACGTGGTCTTCGCGGCCTGCTGGCACCTGGCAGCTGTTGATGAGTCAACCCTGCACCGGGACGGCGACGGACGCGGACAATCTGGAAAAACCACGTCGCCGGCTCCTCTTGACACAAAAGTCGTTGGCCAAGCTTTTGTCAGCCGCCGAGAGCAACACTCCGAAGCAGCGTCGACCCAGCAGCTGTACGGGGTATTCTGCCTTGTTTGAGTCAACCTGGCTGCATCAGGGAGCGACTTTGCGCATGGGATTCCACGTCATCTCACTGTGGTGCCACGCTGGCGCGTGGGGTCTCCCTCACCAAACAGCGAACTGGGCATGTCTTGCCCCTTTCCTAGGTTCAGAGGGAGGCGGTGTTTGGCTTTCCCTCTTCGGGGACGGAGAGGAAGACGACGATCTCATTGGAGTATCCTGCGCATAAATTTTCTTTGCAAGGGATCTTGGGAAGGCGGACGATGTATAAAAACGCTAGCGCAGAGGCGCTCGTGTGTGATTCTCTTTTCATGTTGTACCACGCTACCATGTAAATACTGTATATAAACATTTTTTTCTCCTTCTCCGGCTTCTCTACTCGTCCTCTCCGGGGACTCGGATGGCCCGAGTCCGCACCACGCTACCCAAAGGCGCAACAGTGGCTGGCAGCTTATGGGATTCGCCTGCGTCGGCTGCATCGAAGTGGTGAGTGCCGCGTGTTTGCTCTTCTTTTCGCCAGACTCGTTAGCGCAGATGGTCGGTAACATGGTAGGGTGATTTTGGTAAATTTTGATTCGCAGACCAAGAATTGGGTGGCTCGTGGGCAAAATTACCTTAGAAGAGAAACGGTGTGCATATCTAAGATGGAGAAGTTTAAGGTCCAAGAACTCCTCGAAATTTGTCAGGAGCTGAATATTTCGGTCGGCTCGGTTAAAAGAAAACAACAAATTTTGGAGCACTTGGGAAAAGAGGAAGTGAGTTTAGAAGAGGCCATTGAGGCCAGAGAAACCATTTTGGCAAAGAAAGAGGAGCGTGAGCGCTTAGCCCGTGAACAAAGAGAGGAGGAAATAAGGAGGGATCGCGAGGATAAAGAACATGAAATCCGTCTGAAAGAACTGGAGCTTCGTATGTCCGTGGGAAATCAAAATTCAGGGGGTGGAGAATCAAAGATAAAGGATCTAATCCACACCTTCAAGGCGGGTGACGACATTGCATTATACCTCGTGCATTTTGAGCGAGCATGCGAAAATGCAGGGTTTAGTAGGGAGACTTGGCCACAAAAACTGATATGCGTACTACCAGGCGAAGTGTCCGATGTTATCGCAAGAATGAATAAAGAGGACTCCGAGGTGTATGACAGGGTAAAGGCTGCATTGCTACGAAAATGTCGCCTATCGACAGAGGCTTTCCGCCTGCGGTTCAGGCACTCTAAGAGGGGCAACGAATCTCATTCAGACTATGCCTACCAAATTAGAGCCAACTTTGAAGAGTGGCTCAAAAGCGCGCAAGTCTATGGCAACCATGACAAGGTCATTGAGTTGATGGTACTTGAGCAGTTTTACCGGGGAATTCCCGAGGAGGTAAGGCTTTGGGTGCAGGATAGGATGAAAGACGTAGACATGAACAGGGCAGCAGAACTCGCCGAAGATTACTGCTCACGCCGTAGTCTCCGCAATACACCACGAACTTCGGAAAAAAATGAAAAGGTAGAAAGCTGGTCGGGAAACCAGGGACGCAAGAGGTTTGCAAGAAATAACTGGAAACCCGAAAATTCCAAGTTATTAGACAATCAGCAGGGAAAGGACAGTGAGGGGACTAAGGCGGCACCTTCATCAGGTTCAAAGGCGCCTGGTGACATAGCGCATGCGTTAGAAGCGCGGAAGCCAGTTGTTTGCTACAGCTGCGGAGAAAAGGGCCACATGGCCAGGAGCTGTAAGAGGCACATGGCATTTGCCACAATTCAGGAGTCAGAGGATAGCTTAAAGCTGTTGAAGCCTTACATGAGGACACTCTCAGTGAACGGCCGAATGTGTAGGGTATTGAGGGACTCGGCGGCCACAATGGATGTAGCGCATCCAAGTTGCGTATCTTCCGAAGACTATATAGGAGAGTGTGCCTGGATTCGGCAAGTGGCAGAAAAGCAAAGCGTCTGCCTACCGATAGCAAGGGTTGTAATCGAGGGCCCTTTCGGCCAATTGTGTACGGAAGCAGCAATTTCAGCCAACCTTCCGGAGCACTTCCCTTACCTATTTTCAAATAAGTCTGAGGAAATGTTAAAAACACGTGGAGAATCATTTGCCACCGAAATAGCTTGCATGGCCCTTACCCGTTCGAAGGCGCGCGAGCTGACGCAACAGCTGAGCAGCTCACCCTCTGGGGAACAGACGTCCGAGGGCAGTGTAGGAAAACCTGAGGTAGTTGCGACGGAAAATGAGTCTGCCATGCGAGTTGTCGAGACGGAGACTGGGGACTACACGCGAAGTGGTGGAGAGCAACATGCGCGCAGCACAGGCGCTTTCCAAGGCCCGTTACGATAAGTCAGCTCGAAAGCGAGTCTTTAGAGTGGGCGATGAGGTGATGCTGTTGTGCCCTTCAAGAAAAAACAAGCTGGACGTACAATGGGAGGGACCAGCGACAGTGTTGTCAGTGCTTTCAGACACCAACTACGAGGTAAAGTGGGGCCGGAAATGCCCCAAAGTGTATCACAGTAACCTAATGAAACCCTACATGCGACGAAAAGCAGTAGTAAACCTTGCACTCAATGTTCCTGAGGATGAGGGCGCGGAAATCCTTTGTCTTTCCGATGGCACGGTCAGCAGCACATTGTCCGATAGGGTAGACACAGGGAACACCCTAAGTAAGGCTCAAGAGGAAGATTTAGAGCTTTTAGTACAGGAATTCGCTACCGTTTTCTCCGAGAAGCCAGGCAAAACGGATGTGATTAAGCACGACATTGAGCTGACGGTTAACAAGCCGATCAGCTGTAAGCCGTATCGGGTGTCACCTAGAGAGAGAGAGATACTAGAGGCCGAAATTCGCCGCATGATCGACCTAGGTGTTATCATCGAAGCAGACAGTGATTTCACCTCGCCTTTGATTTTGGTTGAGATTCCGGGCCGTGATCCAAGGCCATGCGTGGACTATCGCCGCCTGAACTCTGTAACAGTCGACCAGACTTACCCTATTCCTAACATTGAAGAGAGGGTAGAGACAGTGTCTAAGGCGAAATACATTTCTACGTTAGACCTTGTTAGGGGGTATTGGCAGGTCCCTTTGACAGAGCGCGCGAGTCGATACGCTGCTTTTATCTCACCCCTGGGCACTTTTCGTCCTTTGATGATGAGCTTTGGGCTCAAGAACGCGCCGTATTGTTTCAGCCGCCTGATGGATAAGGTTCTCCACGGGCTCGAGAAATTTGCGCTGCCTTACCTAGACGATGTGGCGATATTTTCGGACAAATGGGAAGACCATGTTGAACACCTTCGGATGGTTTTGGAACGGGTCAAAAATGCAGGTCTTACGGTAAAGAGAGAGAAATGTCATTTGGGCTGTGCTGAAGTAAGCTATTTAGGGCACATTGTAGGAAATGGGCGTCGTCGACCGTCCGAACTCAAGGTAGCCGCGGTGGTCGGTTATCGTCGTCCCAGCACTAAGACCGAGATGAGAGCATTCCTCGGCCTCACAGGTTACTATCAGCATTACGTCCCGAATTACTCCGAGATTGCCAGCCCTTTGACAGATAGTTTACGCCAGACCGAACCTGTGAACATTCAATGGGACTCTAAAAAGGAAGACGCTTTTCAGAAGCTGAAGCACGCATTGAGTGAGAAACCCGTCTTGAGGGCACCGGATTTTGCAAAACCTTTCACTATTCAGTGTGATGCAAGCGAACGCGGTTTAGGAGCAGTGCTATGTCAGACGGACCAGAGTGGAGAGGAGCGGCCGGTTTTGTATTTGAGTCGCAAATTGAGCAGCAGGGAAGAGGCTTATAGCACTTCGGAAAAAGAATGTGCTTGCATTGTTTGGGCCGTACGAAAACTAGGCTGCTATGTTGCTGGCTCTAAGTTTATTATAGAAACTGATCACTCTCCACTAACCTGGTTACACCAAATGTCACCTAAGAATGGTCGTTTGCTCAGATGGAGCATAGCACTGCAGCAGCACAATTTCGAGGTGCGCTACAAGAGAGGTGGCCTTCATACAAATGCAGACGCCCTAAGTCGAGCGTTTTGACTCGTCAAAAGACGCGGAAGGTTTGTTTGATTTTTTTGTTTACCTTTACCTAGTTTATGTGTACTTTTTTTTTCAATGTGTTACAGTGAGGGCGTAGAGAAATTTTTCACTGACTCCCTCGTTGTCCCGAGCTCTACAGTTTGCTTGTTTAGCTTGATTATAATGTTATCTCGATTCCAAATGGAGTTACGTATGAAAGAGTTACTGGACACGTGTCCCGATTGGTATGCACATTGTTTCCTTGAGCTTAAGTTATTAAGATAAGATGTTTGCTTTGTAAAATCGGAGGCCTGGCGATGAGAGTGGCGTGCACGCGGTGCTTGTCGCATTGTGTGTGGTTGACAAAGGTCGTTTCTTGGAGCTTGTCACCCACTTTTCACCGAAGCGGGGCGCAGAGGCCAGCTCTTGGAGCATTCCAGTTTGACCAGGCCCTTCGAGAAAGCAAGAGCCTTGCCGGAACGTCGCCGACATCGACCCGGCCGAGCTGCATGGAACAACTCGACCTCCCGATGTATCATCTGGCGGCGGGGGTGCTGTTGTGCCTCGCCCAAGTTCCACGTGGTCTTCGCGGCCTGCTGGCACCTGGCAGCTGTTGATGAGTCAACCCTGCACCGGGACGGCGACGGACGCGGACAATCTGGAAAAACCACGTCGCCGGCTCCTCTTGACACAAAAGTCGTTGGCCAAGCTTTTGTCAGCCGCCGAGAGCAACACTCCGAAGCAGCGTCGACCCAGCAGCTGTACGGGGTATTCTGCCTTGCTTGAGTCAACCTGGCTGCATCAGGGAGCGACTTTGCGCATGGGATTCCACGTCATCTCACTGTGGTGCCACGCTGGCGCGTGGGGTCTCCCTCACCAAACAGCGAACTGGGCATGTCTTGCCCCTTTCCTAGGTTCAGAGGGAGGCGGTGTTTGGCTTTCCCTCTTCGGGGACGGAGAGGAAGACGACGATCTCATTGGAGTATCCTGCGCATAAATTTTCTTTGCAAGGGATCTTGGGAAGGCGGACGATGTATAAAAACGCTAGCGCAGAGGCGCTCGTGTGTGATTCTCTTTTCATGTTGTACCACGCTACCATGTAAATACTGTATATAAACATTTTTTTCTCCTTCTCCGGCTTCTCTACTCGTCCTCTCCGGGGACTCGGATGGCCCGAGTCCGCACCACGCTACCCAAAGGCGCAACACTCGCGACCAATGACGTCGTAAAGCAGCAGCGAAAAGAAAAAAATGTCAAGGACTTCGGCCAGAGGGCGCGGAACACCGCGGTCGACTTGTTCCCCACACGAGACGTCTCTAGTGCCTCCGGAGCCGTGCCGGTCTACTATGTAGGCCATGCTTAAAGGGACGCTAAAGACAAACAATAATAATAATAATAATAATAATAATAATAATAATAATAATAATAATAATAATAATAATAATAATAAATGACTGCTTAAATTGAGAAACTGCACTCTGAGAAACACAATGACACGTGTTTCACTATCGTAAGTTCATCATTAGCGCACAAAAAATTTCATTTTCAAATTTCGCGCCGATGTCTGCGCGCGTGACGTCAAAAATGTCAAAATGTATTTTGCGCATTTTCGCGACATTGGCTCGATGAAATTTTCTGAAACTTAGTACTCTATAGGTCTATGGCACCCACAGATGACAATTAATGTACCTCATTTTAAACCGATTAGAAGCTACTTAGGGCCCAATCGCTGAAATTCCTATAGATCAGTGGGCCCAGTAGACGCCTTCAAAATCTATGACGTCACGGTGTTTAGTGCGGGAATCTCAAAAGTCTCCAATCGCAATCGCTTACCATGGGTCGTGTCGCGGTATATACGAGCGGTGTTTAGTGATTGTGAAATTGTGCTCTTGTAATGTAAAAAAAAAAACAGTTTGCTCTTCAGAGTCCCTTTAAAGAAAGAATCCTTCAAGAGCCATTGCCGTATCGGTAAAATTGTAAATTTGGGGGCGGGTGCAGAAAAGTTTGGCATGGCCGCGCCTGACGTACCGCATAGCACAATTCTCCCTCCTAAGTCTTTCTTTTCTCCATGACATTCAACCACGAGCTTAGCAGCGCAACAACTTCAGTTGCCGCAGGCAACAATTCACGCGTTCATATACAGTCAACAACGAAATGCGGCAACGTGAAATTACAAGTGACCTTGACAAAAAAAAAAATCGGGGTGCCACATCGAAAACGGCTGAAAGCCGACAAGCCCACTATCGAAAGTATCAGTTGTCGAAGAATACAAAACGCATCCGACCACCGCCACTTCAAGAGCTCTGCATTTCTGTATACGCTATGCATAGCGAAGCGTAGAGCTTTGCGTCGTACGCAAACCTCCTGCGGGCTCCCGTTGAGTGACGAACGCTACGCCCGCAAGCTTCGTGTACGGTATTCTAAAACTCTATATTGCGCCAAATTAATTGTTGGGACTCAGCATTACAAAACCACCATACGATAGTGAGGGACGCTGCAGTGAAGGGCTCCGCGAATTTCAAACCACCCATGGGATTCTCTGAAGTGTCCCCAAATCTCAGCTCAAAAGCCTCTACAGAATTCCGCCCCCTTCGAAAATGCTGCCACACCCCGGCCGGCATGCCTCCGAAAAGACAGAAGCTTTCGGACGCATTGCGACAATTGGACGATCGGCCACTCTCTGTGCAGATGCTACTGGAACACCGTCCTCGCCTTTCGTCGGCTAAAAAAAGCAGTCAAAGCTGTCTTGTGCTTTTTGAGGACTAAAGGCCTACGTGACAGCCTTTAACTTTTGTGTAGTGCCACCGCTGCATACGCGCCAGCCGATTTACTGACAATCCTCTCCTTTTTCTCTCTCTCTTTCTTCTCTTTCCCTCTCATCTTTATGCCCCATTCCCATTCCCTCAGCGTAGGGTAGCAAACCGGGCATGTGCCTGGTTAACCGTACTGCCTTCTCTCTTGTTGTTCATCTCCCCCCCCCATCTCACGGCCGTGATACGATCCCGCGATCTTCAGGAAAACAACGGGGTTCCGACGAAATAAATGTGACGTTCCCGGGAGGTCCCCGGGGCGACATGCTGAGAAGAGGAGAAAAAAGCCTGACATGCTTCACCAATAAATGGCGCGAGACTACCGGTCATGCAAGTGTCATCGTCTACACCTTTACGTTGACGCAACGCAAGTCAGCCAAGCTTGGTTACGAAACAACAGCTTCCGTAGCACGTCAATCGGTGCGCTGACAACTGCATTCCGTTCCAGCTGTGCCGAGGAGAATGACCTTTATTTTATTTATTTATTTACAAATACTGTTGGCCGTCATTGCCGTAAGAGGGTGGGTACAGTAAACGTTGACATAAAACAAAAACAAGCACGACATAGTATAATAAAGACAGAACTAGAAAAAAAAATTTACAACAAGATTTTGAAAATGATGTAGAAAAACGTAAGTACACAGATATTGTGATGGTGGCATAGTATGCAATATGAAATAACTACACGATATATTTTCGAACATGGCAATGTACGTACACCTCTAGCAACACTCAATGTTACAATATATTTTAACGCACTCTTCGAAACTTTCGATGCTCTTCCAATTCAGAACAGACACTGAATCGATCCTTATGTAGTTGGTAGGAAGAAAGAATACGCGCACACATCTAAATTGGATCTTGGAACCAAAAACGAAAAATTGGTTGCATCATGTGACGTTGCTTGTTGGCCTGGGAACAATATAAGGTTTAATTTCAATATTAACAAAAAAAAAGAAATTTAGTCGACCGAACTTCCGGCGTTGAGCCAGCGTAGGTAATTCAAGCAACCGAAGCATTTCATAAGCGGAGTCACTTCGAGAATAACGCGATAAAATTAGCCTAGCGGCTTTTCTCTGTATTTCTTTCAATTCGACTTATGAACCCCGACTGGAACTGATCCCATACTACACTGGCATATTCTAACGGTGGCCTTACCTATAGGTCAAATATGCAAGCGACTTAACGCATAGTGTTGCTAGTTTTAGTTTTTAATCATAAAATGCACTGCTTATTAAAATCAACGCAGTTGGCATTGCATGGAATATAAAAAGAGATGTTGTGCAAGTGCCACTAGCACAATGCCTAGGCGAAGGGCACTTACGAACAGCAACGTCGTTTTCGCGCACCGTTTATGTAATTATGACGAAAGTTTCGATTGTATCGGACAATAAAACATCAACTTTTCCCTCTCCATCTACGATTATTCCGGCTTAAATGTTGCGCATCGGGTCAACACCGCCTCTTTGGCTCAGGAGGCCGTTGTTGTAAAGTTGATTCTGCCGCTCTACCTGGGTGCAAGTGGTTGCTCTCACGTGGCCATCGCATACACGGCGCAAACATCAAATAATCACAACCACTTTGCGATGAGGCGCAATACAACAATATGCTGGTGCTCCGAAAACGTATGGCACGCCGAGTATGGGAGGGGCACAGGCCGCCTTATACAATAGCCATCCGTAAGGCATCGTCTATTGTTCCGGAGCCCCCATCTTCTCAGTGGATCCCACGCCTCAATGGCCATTGTGCGACGACAGAACAAAAGCAGTTGATAAATGCGGCGCACACGAATCGTAAGTTCATCAGCCAGGACTACGAGACCACTCGTCAGACTATCTAACCCTCTTTCGCTCAACGATCGCTTCGCAGTTGTCTCTTAACGCTCGAACGGGTCGTAGTCGGACTGTGAAAGCGTGGTGGTCCGAGTTGGACTCTCTGCAACAAGACATGCCTCCCCGATACTCGTTACACGCGCCTTAGCTCGGAAACTCCAGTCCGCACACCATGCTGCGCTCAATCACACCGCAAGAACCGTGCCCACTGTTGTCGACAAGGAACGGGAAAAACTTTAGCACCGGACGCCTACGCACCGTCTCCCAGACTCAATCTAACCGCTACGCAAAATGCGAACCCGCCCAGTTAGGCAAAGCCGGGGCACTCCATTTTTTATGAGCGCAACGAGTCCCGCCTCGTAAGCGCTAAGCCCGCGCCAGATGCGAGCGCGATAAAGCAGCAGAGATAGAAACGTGAGTGAACGAACAGAAGAGGAAAGCACAAACGGAGAGTCGCAGCATGGCCCGACAAGCACGCAAGTACTGCTACAGCACAGCCTCGTTCTAGATTACAAGCCGTGGAAGCAATGCCGGTTGCCGCAGCGCACAAGCTGCGAGGGTAAAAAAAATAAATGAGACACCCCGGAACAGCGGCATCGGATTTCACTCCCGCTATCGCGCGCAGCTTTTCGAAAGGCGCGCGTGCAGCGCAAGTGGCCGGCAGCTCTCCCCAATGACGCCGCCGATGGCTTCTCCGAAGTTTGGGCGCGAGGCGACGGACCCAGGCCACCTGGCTGCGGCTGGCGTATCGGGCGAAACGCCGCGCAACGCTCGCCACACTGCTGCGTCAAGGCAGCGCGCGCGATTCGTAGAAACAAGCGCGTCCCCGGAACGATGTTCCAATTAAACTCGCATCGTCGGCACTCACCAAGGCCGACGTTGTTCTGAACAGCAATGACATTGCACACCCTATGACATGTCATTTAAGAGCAGGAGAATACAAACGCGTATTAAGTTTTTGAATGCTCGCAGGCGATGCTATCGCTAGCGCATGGCCTGGAAAGCGCGAGCTTGTTCGTTACCTTACTTTATTTAGCACAGCCGTGCCTGCTTTACATGCACTTCACAATGCTTGAGCGGGCATCGCAGTTGAAGTTTCACAAATGCATTGTCTGCGGAGGCTTGACATAGGTGGAGCTAATTCGATATCGAACACGAGTTAAGTCGGGAATTGTTATTTGTATTGAGGCGGCAACGTGCATAGAAAACGCGCTAGCTCTTTGGCGAAGCTTGTTAAAATGTGAAACATCTACACAACGCTTTTCATTCGTAACCGAAGTTTCTGGGTGCCTTCTCATGTTTCGTTCAACAGCTTAATCTTAGGAAAACATGGTTAGGTGACAGTAACTTGTGCTTCGCGGTATGTCTAGAAGGGCACGATATTGTGACACTCACGTATTGGGACAGCCTTGGCGTTGAGCTGGGACACGCTCCTCTCGCATCGTTCGAGTTTATCCTTGAGTTGAACACTCCGTTCGAAGATGACTTTGCACTCGGCGGCGATCCCTTCGAAGATGTTGTCGGCGATGGCCACCAGGCACGCCAGCTGCCGCAGGGTCCCGACCAGGGTCGAGTTTGCGCTCGCCTCGAGTTCGTCGGTGACATTTTTATCCGGGGGTATGGGTTGCCGGCTGAGAAACACCGGCTCGATGGTCCACTTCACGAAGGGCATCTCACCGCACTGTCGTCGCCGCCGTATCCATTGTCACACGCCGCACGGCACAACAACTCGCTGGCGCGATTCAAATCGCGCCCTCATACTCGCCGCCGTTGCCGCCACGACGGGCCCGGCGAGCACATTCCGCGGGCCGCGCGCACAAACTGCCGCTAGTGCAGAGTTGCTGCGCCCAGCCTGGGAACCGCGAAGCGAGAGATGGGTGGGGGGTTACGCTCTCCAAAAGGTGCCCCGCTCTCGCCCTCTACCTGTTTGACGAGTGCCGTCGGAACATGCCGCACTGACGAAACACGTAGCGCCATCTATGAGCCGCTCACTGAACTTTTACGGCAGGCGTGCTTTTAGCGGCGGAGCTTGGAGCACTCCGGAGGTGCTTGAAAAACTGACGTTGAAAAGCAACTGAGCATTACTGCTTAAGTATAGAGAAAGTAAGCTGGCCGATGTATAAGGAATGAGCAACATGACTTGCTCAACTTCTTGTTCTCGTTACAGAGCATATAATTTCGCCACTTTCAAACACAGTCAGAGCGCAGTCGAACCACCACTCGAATGTGTCATATGCCTAATTCACTAACAATATTTGAGAAGTTAATGGTTGGGATGGGCCCATTATTGAAGTATAGAACGCAGCGAACGAATTACGTGTATTTTGATAGAACGCGTATGTAGGGCTTGTTGGTTCGAACGCAGCTTTCACGCCTGCGCAAAATTGGGTGAGACAACTTAATGGTAGTTGGGCGCCTGTCGAAAATGCAAGTGATGCTTGTAATCTGCGTGATCCTGTAGCACCTCTACTGGCAGCGAAGTATTTTGCCAGCAAACCCAGTCACAAACCACTCAAGGTCCATTTAGGTGCGCTGGAATAATTGAGAGGTTACAGCAGCCATACGGCGCATATAACAAGTTCCCTGTTTCGAAAAATTAAGAAGAGCTAATCTTAATTCCGCCCGGGCACGAGCGTGTCAGCAGGATTTTGTTTTAGTAGTGCTAACTTATGTTGCAGGTGGGGAGGTAGGCGGCTGCGTGGCCAGGTATTTTTTATGTGGTTATAAAGGGAAAAGAAGAGAAAAGTGAACCCCGTAACTGTCTGTATCTGGTGCGACACCTCAACAGTAGCTCACAAGGGATGGGGGTAAGGAGGGATTAAAAGGATATGATTAAAGGTATCTAGAGAGAGAGAGAGATGCGCAGGAACAGCGAGCGACGACGGAAGTAAAGAGAACATAGGAAAGATGATAACACGGTCGCAGGAGTCCAAGGACGGGGCACCATGGCGAGAGCTCTTGTCGGCAACAGGAGATGCCATATAGGGCTAATCTAGTCGGCTAGAGCTACGCTGTCGTCGACGTCGGGGACCGGCGTCAGGAGGTGGCGTAGGGCCAGCCCAGTCGGCCAGAACTACACTGCAGTGTCGTCGGAGATCGCGAGGACACAACCGGTCAGCACGGAATCCAGCGAGCGAGTCCGCCAGGTATAGTCGAGCTACACTTCAAGTTCCCTCTAGTCGTGCTTACTGCCGTCTGCTTTTTGCGCAAGGCGCCGCGAAGTCATGCTACACTTCTAGTACACTGTAGTCGTGCTTTCTGCCGTTTGCTTTTTGCGCCAGGTGCCGCGAATTTTGGCTGCGCTGGCCAAATGAGTGTCACAGAAAAGCGCACTATTGCTGCTCTTCTAAAAATACCAGATCACTGTTAAGCTGAGTAAATGGGGGTGTACGTACTGAACGTACTGTAACACTTGAAATAGTATTGAACATTTTCATGTCACCGGAAAAAAAAAAACTGCGTATGATACTTCTGTGGAGGCCGCAGGAAACGTTATTCGTGCAAGAAACAGACGAGCATCAAAAAACTTTGCGTGTCCCCATAAAAGTAGTTTAATAAATCCATCATTTGATAGAGAATTATTTGTACTTACCGGTATTGCCGTACGTGTGAGATTCTTAATCTCATTTTATTTTCTTATGACACCCACTCGTAGCCATGCATGTGCAGCGAAGCGGTCGTTGTCCACGCCTCTAACCGCCTCATGTTCTCAGTCGCTCCTGGCAGTGGTCAATTAATGCGCTCTTCATACGCTCCGACGCAGTCGGAAAGCTGCCACCACTAATAATAATATTTCTGGGTACTAGACTAATAATCAGTTTGCTTCGAGACGCTCCACCTGCTCCGACTGTGCGACAGTTGAACTAATCCACCAAGCGCTGGAGGCAACAGTCGTCTGCTCTTCACATAACTACATAGAATTCGAAAATATGCAAAATTTCAAGTACTGTTTCAATTGAAACTGTTTAAAGTTTGTTTTTTTTTTGTGAAAAGCTGGATTTTTCAGTGTGTTTGTATTGGCCGGGCTATGCTCGAGACTACAGACATGGGTGGAGAATGAGGTGGTGCTAGGAGAACTACAAAATGGGTTCCGTAAACGAAGGAGGTTGGAGGACCATCTGTTTTCATTGATGCAGTGCATTGAAATAGCGGAAAAAGAACACAGGCCCCTGTGGCTGGCATTTCTAGATATCAAGGGAGCTTACGATAGTGTGATTCAAGAATACTTGTGGGGAATACTGGACACACTAGATGTGGAAAATGGAATAACTAATCTTCTAAAGGATATCTATAAAAGTAACAAGGTAGTTATCAAATGGGAAGAACAGGTATCTGAATTTATAGAGATACAACGCAGGCTTCGACAGGGATGCCCCTTGTCACCTTTGTTATTTATGCTGTATCTTCAGGGACTAGAAGCCAAATTAGAGGGGAGTCGACTCGGATGCAGCCTCTCTTTTGCCAAGCAAGGAAAACACATTGAACAGTCACTACCGGCATTTATGTATGCAGATGATAGAGTATTGATAGCCGACAACAAGGAAGATCTGCAGGGATGGATATACATCTGTGGTAATGAGGGAGATAGGTTAAATGTGAAGTTCAGCAGGGAAAAATCGGTAATCATGTTTTTTTTTTAATGGTAACAAAGGCAGTGAGCATAAAATACAAGAAGTAACGCTAGAAATAGTGGATAAATACAAATACTTGGGCGTATGAATAAATAACGGGGCTGAGTATCTAAGGGAGCACGAAAGATACGTAATGACTAAGGGCACCAGGAATGCAGCTGTAATGAAAAATAGGGCACTGTGGAACTACAATATGTATGACGTTGTGAGAGGGATGTGGAAAGGTGTCATGGTCGCGGGTTTGACATTCGGCAATGTGGTCTTGTGCACGAAATCAGAAGTTCAAGCAAGATTGGAAATTAAACAAAGTGACATAGGTAGACTTGCTTTGGGAGCACACGGGAATACCTCAAATCAGGGGGGGGGGGGGGGGGGGGGTACAGGGAGACATGGGATGGACATAGTTTGAGTGCAGGGAAGCTAGCAGCAAGATAGAATTTGAAGAGCGATCGAGAAAAATGGGAGAAGAGCATTGGGCTAAGAAAGTTTTCAGTTACTTGTACATAAAAAATGTCGATACTAAATGGAGGAAACGAACTTAAGGACTGTCAAGCAAGTATTCAGACAACAGCAGAATACCAAGCCAGAAGGAAACATCGGTTAAGAAGGTGAAAAAAACAAAGAGGGACAGGTGGAAGATGGAATGCTTACGAAATCATCACTGGAGACCTACCGAACGTTTAAAAATGCGAAGAGCTTTTAGAAATGCGTCTAAAAATGCGAAGAGCTTCTCCGAAAGGCCTACCCATAGGCGTACGCACGAGGGGGGCAAAAGGGACGCCCCCCCCCCCCCCCCCCATAGTCACCTGGGAGGCGGGCGCGAAATCTGCTCTATACATTGACTAGGCGGCGGGGCACTCTAATAATCATCTATAAGGGGGGCGCAAAATCTGCCTCATACACTGAATTAGTAGGCAGGGGGCGCCCTGCAATGAACCTTTAACCCCCCCCCCCCCCCCCAACGGCAAGCACGCCCATAGGCGTGCTTGCCGTTCAGTGCGGACAATTTCGCCGTTCACAGTGAGCTTGAAGTGTCGGGAGATGTACCTCTC
Source organism: Rhipicephalus microplus (assembly GCF_013339725.1). NCBI lineage: Eukaryota > Metazoa > Arthropoda > Arachnida > Ixodida > Ixodidae > Rhipicephalus > Rhipicephalus microplus. The sequence goes on from NC_051171.1 coordinate 131,101,266, forward strand.
GTCGAAGTGATACTCTCACACAGCCAAGTTTTCTTGAAGCAGCTTGCCAGCGCTCGGGATCGCTCTCCGCCACTGCGCAGACCTTCGTCCTTTGGAACACCTCTCCATGACGAAGCAATGATTTTGTTTTCGCGCCATGAGAGTACATACATAAGCATTGGTGTGAGAGTGCCACTGCAATAAAAAAAAAAAAACGAGGACGAATGCACCCGACGAAACTGTCGGAAACGTACAAACAGCGTATAAACGACTGCGCGCGCCCCCACGCGACTCCTCCTCAGAGGCTTCAGTGCGCGCCGTAGACGCCGCTTGCCGCTCATCACACTTACCTTTTCTAGCCACCGTAGCGATAGTCTTGATCCTGATCGGGCCTGATCGCGATTAAAGGGACCGTGTATATAGCAGTACCTAATCCGGATCGTGCTTAACCCGGATCGTGCTTAACCCGGATCGCCGCTGATGACGATTAAAAGTGCCTGTGTGACACCCGTATAAGTCTAAGACCACCATTATTAACCTCGCTATCAAACCTAGCTTTATTTGAGGCTGAAACAGCCTGGCTGTTTCTCCTGAGAAAAAAAGAAATGAAAGAAGGAAAAAAATGGGCAGATCCCACGTACAGTGGGAATCGACGATATGCGAAGCACGAATGAGAAAGGTTGATATGTCACTTTGAAATCAGCACAACGTTACGAGGTGGAGGCAAATAATGCCGTACATGACTTACGTGTCATGATTATCATGTTTGGATGTGTCGTTTACCTTCGTCATCGATTCACGTCACGTGATACCAAATTTAGTATATGTGGGGCTAGCGAAACGGCTGCGAGCACGCTATGAGCGTGGTATGTTGTCATGTCCTTAAATGACACGCGTACGTGTCAGGATTTTCATGTTTGCAGCAGTCATATACTTTCGTCATCCATTGACGTCACGTAACACCAAATTTGGTATATGTGGAGCTAGCAAAACGGCAGCGAGCACGTCATGAAGGGCCCAGTATCCAATGTAGCGTTGACGCGCGCGCACGTGCGCTGGGAACAGCGACGCTACGTTAGCAAAACGCGAGCACTCCTCTATAGTCTGACGCCAGGCGCGACCGGCGCGACCAGCGTACGTCGGCGCGGCCCGACGACAACCGGCGCGAAATGCGACATGCTGCTTTTCGCGCCGATGCGTTACCCAGACAACACTGCGTCTCCCTCTTTTCGTGATGGAGGTACGCCGGACGCACTGAAACGCGCATCCGTCAAAGCAACGCAGCGCGGCGCGTGCCTGCGAGTATATGGCAGGACCGGTGCCTGGCGCGGCAGCGCCGGCGAGACCCGACCAAATGAATGCCGGCGAGCACGCGCACCGCATCACGTCGGTATGTATTGACGCCTTGACATGTAGTCATGTTTTCACATGATACGCATCTCATGATTATCATGTTTGCACCAGTATCATACCTTCGTCATCCATTCACGTACCGTAATACCGAATTTGGTATATGGGACGCTAGCGAAACGGCCGCCAGCGCATCATGAGTGTGGCATGTAGTCATGTTGTTACATGACACGCATATCGATCATGATTTTCATTTTATGACCGGTTAAATATGTTCTTCATACAGCCATGTTATGCCATACCATGTTTGGTATCGATACCATTATCGAAAGGGCCAGGAGAGCTAAAAGTTGTAGGCGGCTAGATAGATAGATAGATAGATAGATAGACAGACAGACAGACAGACAGACAGACAGACAGACAGACAGATAGATAGATAGATAGATAGATAGATAGATAGATAGATAGATAGATAGATAGATAGATAGATAGATAGATAGATAGATTCAAAATTGCCGAAGTTCGCTAAGAAATGCTTCGCATTTAAAAAGTACGCTCCTATAGGGTCATCAACAACCCCGAATTTTGAGGGTTCGTCCCCACTTTTCATGCAGTGTCCTGAATTCCGCAATGTCCTTTTCGCGAAAGCCATCCCGGAATTCATGACCACCTAGTTGAAAATTCAGATGTGGCACTCCTTTCTACTCACCTTCAGCATCGCCATCAGTCTTACCTGCATTCACGTTTATATATATCGTCTGCTAACATGCATTCCAAAGCAGTAGCAATACACCATTCAACATTTCGTTGATCATAGGAGTAAAGTGTGTGTGTGTATGTGTGTGTATGTGTGTGTGTGTGTTGATTGATTCATTTGTGGGGTTAAACGTCCCGAAACCACTATATGATTATGAGAGACGCCGTAGTGGAGGGCTCCGGAAATTTTGACCACCTGGGGTTCTTTAACGTGCGCCCAAATCTGAGCACCCGGGCCTACAACATTTCCCCCTCCATCGGAAATGCAGCCGCCGCAGCCGGGAATCGAACCCGCGATCTGCGGGTCAGCAGCCGAGTACCTTAGCCACTAGACAACCACGGCGGGGCGTGTGTGTGTGTGTGTGTGTGTGTGTGTGTGTGTGGAGGGGGGTGACGACCTTTTTCGCCAACTAATCCAGGGAAGTACTTATATATGTTGTCATCTCCTTTAAGAAACATGTGCTTCCTGTTTTGCGAGCGCTCATAACTCGCAAAGGTACCCTATCAAAAGGTACCAAGAAGAGCACCGATTACGCGAGATATTGGTGTCAAACAGCATTGAGCAGATGGTCGAAAAATCTAATTCTAGGCTAACAAGCTCATGAGTTGCCTCACTTGGAGTCATTCAGACCAGGGCTGGGCAGAGATACTAAAAAAAAAATTTTCCGGAATACAGAGATCGGAATACACGCATTGGAGCCCTAAAATACAGATGCTGAGATAGCTTTGACTTTGATGCAACGGGATATTCTCGAAATACTTTTGCAAAATCACGAAAAGCGTATTCCGGAATAAAGATACAGGAACACAGATAGAAGAAAAATTATGGAACATCTCCCCGAAGGGAACCCTGATGGGATGCGAAGCAGTAGCGGTGCACAAGGCGTTGACCCGGTTGAAGCGGGCGTCGATGCGGCTGCTAGAAGAACGGTTTGAAGCGAAACTCGGTGTATCGTTCACTAGAGTAAACGTTCGTTTGAAACGAAAAGACGAAAAAGGCGGGTTGGGTATCATTTAAGTTTCATCGCAGATAAACAAGCCGAAAGAGTGTTTCCACTCGACGTGCCGTCAAGCATTGCGGGTGGTGGAGAGGGTGAAGCGAGAAAAGTGTGTTGCGAGCGGGTGAAGGAGCCGGCAGCTCCGGCGAGTGTACTGCGGGTGAAAGAGAAAGTGTCATCAACGCTCAGCTTCGGCGTGACCTACTTGGCACTTCTCCAACACCTGCGGCGAGGGGAACGCGTTGTGGAGCGTTCGTTTCACTGCACTGAAATTTTCAAGTGAAACGTATCTCTGAAATCATCAACAAACTGCTGTGAATTAAGAAAATTATATCCTAATGCTAGACTATCCTATGGTTCTTGCATTAACTTCAAGATGCTTGCGTTGTTTGACAGTCCTGCATGGGTGGGGGGGGGGGGCATCTCTGACTGATAATTAGTGACAAGCATTGTCAGTATATTTTAAATAGTTTTTGGGATAAGGGTGAGTGCTCATCTGAGCATACAGGTCCAATCGACATTTCCCGTGGTTTGACGTAGACAGGGGCCCCCGGGTGACGTTGCAGAGGTCAAGCAAGTATGGTTTTGGCTAATTATGCAAGGACACATTTTCTTTTTTCTGGGGGGGGGGGGGGAAGGGAAGGACACGTGCTTAAAGCACCCACATCGTTTCACTGTTCACCGCCCGGGGGTCCTTTTTCAACCGTCTGTTCGTATGTCCGTATGTATATCTATTTGTTTGTCTGTCTGTCTGTCTGATACTGCCAGTTACAACTGACGCAGGACAAGGTTAAACTAAGAGAGGCTTCGCTCCTAAGATTTTCAGAAACCTTCGAGTACGAGGATGGCAGTTCTCTGCAACCTCTTTTCTCCCCTTTTTCCCTTCCCCAGTGCAGGGTAGCAAACCGGATGTGCGTCTGGTTAACCTCCCTGCCTTTCCTTGCATCTTTATCTCTCTCTCTCTCTCTTCGAGTACGAGCGGAGTCAGGGAGATTTCTCACGCACTGCGACTCCTTCACTCTCGTCCCAACGAGCGCGCTGGAAGCTATGCAGGGGAAAGATGGCATGAGAGAAAAGGCTATGTCACGTGCTCGTCTTGAATTTGAGCAATTTTCTTCTTTTTTCTACGAACGCGCGGCTTACTTTTTGGGGCATCGCGAGCGCGCGAGCTCTTGACGGATTCCCACACAGTGACTATGCAACACACGATGCTCAAATGAGCCTGTGACCCTGTATTTTGGGTATAAAGCACGGTCATTGGGATATATGGTACCATCATCATCATCAGCCTGACTACACCCACTGCAGGGCAAAGGCCTCTCCCATGATCCGCCAATCAACTCGGTCTTGTACTTTCTGCTGCGACATTATACCCGTGAACTTTTTAATCTCATCGATCCACCTAACTTTCTGTCTCCCCTTCGTGAGTTTGCCTTTTCTGGGAATCCAGTCAGTTACCCTTAATGACCAGCCGTTATCCTGCCTAAACGCTATAGAGTGGCCGGCCCACATCCATCTTGATTTCAACTGTATATGGCATCAATTGTAGAAAAAAAAGAAAGATTGAAAGATTTCTACCTCACTTCAAGAATTGTTCATTCCAGGACGCGTGCTATGCTATAATGTTCTGCTCGCATGTTCTCCCTAGTTTTGACTACAGATTGAGAGCATCCTCAGACCATGCTGAAAAAAGGGTGTCAAAGCCTTCAGGGTTTCAAGTCCATATCAGGCATGGCAGATTGTACTGGGGGAGAACGATTTCATTCGGGAAAGTGGGAATCGTAGGAGATCGCACGTGACACGTCATTTCTTCATGCAATCGGCAGAATACCTTAGAAGGTCGAAATGCATGAATACGATTCCTGTGCCAACGATGCCACTTAGCTGATGGAAAGCCGTCGCGCCAAGAAGGGAGGCGAACTCCCATGTCAACATAAAAGTACCATCAGCGTTATTTATGATGTGTGTAAAAAATATTACTCATTGCGACCTAAGTAATCAGGTGTAGTACAATTGGCATTCATTTGTACACACCACATATCACATACATGGCGGCGTCACCAAAACTATTGATCATGATACGACTCATGGCGTTTCGACGTTCTTATGTACACATGCTTGATAAAACACCTGGTGCACCCCGCACGCCTGCGTGCTTGCATGCCACATGGACCACGTGTACACACCCGCTGCGCTCCTGGCAAGCGCCCCCGTTGCCATCTAGTGCGCATCCTCTGCACCTACAGTGGCGCATACACACTACACCAGAACTCCAATCGCTGCAACGCGCGCTCTCTACCACACTGCAAAGGAACTGAACCGCCCCTCATCAGCAACATTCATGCAACCTGGGTCCTACAATTCTGCCACCACATTGCATCATGCCCTGGACTCAAAGCTGGCCTTGGGTGATCCTTCACGTTCCAATGTCGTCGACCCCAATGCCGAGACCAGAGCGAGCTCGTTAATATATGCATGGGTGGGGTAATGTACGGCTAGAAGTCGGCATGGTAGTAAAGAAACAGTTGCCGGCAAGGCGTGAGCTATGCTTCGTTGGCAAATGACACTTTCTTTAAAAATATTACTCTACTATTTTGTTTCTTCCCATGCTGTAAGCTTTCTTTCTTATTTCTTTTTTTCTGCCATATTTAGGAAAAATTTCCACAAACCTCGCTAGCTTCACAAGACAGTTGAAAATGAACCATAAAATGATGAATAAAGCGCAACGCACACATACGCTTCTTGACACGCCTTAGTGTGCGCTCAGGAGGCTGCACATGTGTACACAACAGTAGCGCATAACAATGTACTGGGTATGCAAAGTTACTGCGGTCTGATGTCTGCCGCCACGCGTGTCTTTACAGACTCGCTTTGAGACCTGGACATACGCAAGTAGAATCTGGCTTTACCAGGTCGCCAGTCTTGCTCACACGTGATAGTCAATGCCGATATATTATTTATTTTTCGCATCTAGTTTGCAAAATTATGCTCGAGGCAAGTATGCTTGCTAATGCATGTATTGTAAAGAATGAGATTGAGACAACACATGTATGCTGGGCTCTCTGTTGTTTATCTGACTTCGTTCTTCTCCTTCTCTAGCAGAGTATGCGTCCGTGCCTAAGTATGTGCTATAAAATATCATCATCAAACCCTGGAAGAAGAAAAAAGAAGGCTGCTGCCTGGAGTGCTACTTCGCTTCTTCTAATAAACCGTATTCGTTAGAAGCAGCCCTCGGTCTCGATCGTCCCAATAATGGTGCCGTGAACCAGGATACTACATCCTCGCCGGCAAGAAAGGTCAACCTGCCATGGAGCAGCAGAGAAGAAAACGGCGGAGGAGCAGAGGATCGACCTGGATCCCACGGTGGACCGTACGAGCATCAGAACGAACGATTGACAAGTAAGGAGTCATTGTTAACCGCCTCAATATGAGCAAGGAAGTGATAACGAAGAAAAGAAAAGCGCTTCGCTCCCAGATCACGCGAGTGATTAACGCAGCTGAACAGCAAATTAATGGTGTAGCTAACCGGGAGCAGCTGTTTACAACACAGGCGCAGATTAGGGGAATAAGCGACAGTCTCAAGAGCGCGAACGAGCAAATAGAAAAGTTTCTGACACAAGACAATGCCGAAGCTGAATTTGAAAGGGTCATAGAGTACGACATGAAAATAATGACGACCTTATCTGCAATAAAATTCAGGCTTCGACAGCCTGCACAATCGGATTCCAGCGATAGGACAAGGCAGGTGACACCCTTAAGTACAGGACAAGAAGCAACGGAACTAGTTAAGTTACCAAAGCTTGAAATGATAAAGCTTGGGGGAAAAGCTTTGGAGTGGAACCGCTTTGGGCTCAGTACGAGTCGGCAGTTCACCTGAGTCCGAACATGAGCAAGGGACAGAAGTTCAATTACTTGTTAGCATCACTAACCAGAAAAGCGGCAGCTGCTATTGAAGGACTTCAGTACTCGGTCAAGGAAAATTATGATGACGCAATCAAAATACTGCAAAAAATGTTCGGCAATTGCGAACATTCCATTGAAATGCACATAAATGAGCTATTGAGTTTGGAGAAAGTGAGGTCTGTTCAAGATACCGATGACTTAAATAGGCTAGTACAGAGAGTGCAAGTCAACATATTGGCACTCATGTCCCTAAAAGTGGAAACCGAGAGCTATGTGCGGATGTTGCTACCGGTATCGAAAAGAGCAATTCCACCAGAATTATCAGTACAGTTCAAGTCAAAAGAGGCTACCAGAAACAGCTCAGATTCAGAAAACGGCGAGAAAAGCAACCCAACAGGAAAAGCGTGCGAGGAAAAGCTGGACAGGCTTATGTTGTTCTTAAGAGAGCAAGCAGCTTTTCGTGAAGACACACAACGTGAACAAGAGAGAATAACTGCAAAACCAAGAGAGAACGGCCGACAGATACGCACAACTTCAAGCTTCTATAGCTCAGCGCACAGAATATGTTTATTTTGCAAGCAGAAAACCCACGCAACCGAAAACTGTCGTCAGAGCATTCCAATGGATGAAAAGAAAGCTATGCTTACCGAAAATAGAGCATGCTTCAGATGCACGAGACCAAACCACACTGCACGCATTTGCAAAGCCCAAGTAAAATGCAAGCAATGCAAGTGACGACATGCCACGTCAGTGTGTAGAACTGTGATGCAGAAAACAAGGGCAGAGCTGGTCTCAACAGCGCAAGCTGAAGCGAAGACGTCTACGCTACACGCGACCGAAAATATCAAGGATAATTTTGTGCTTTTGCAGACGGCTGTAGCGTGCGTAGAAGGAGAAATATGTGGCTGACATTGTCGTTTGTTATTAGACAGCAGAAGTCAACGTTCATTTATTGAAGCAGGATTAGCGAAAGAAATAGGTGTGAAGGTGTTGCGACAGGAAAGGCTGACGATTGGTTCATTTGGAGGAGACGAAAAGGTCAAACTAATGAACGTGGTGCAAGTGACTGTAGGATCACGAGAAAAAAGCACGACAACAGTGATTGAAGCGTTACAAGTCAACGTTATCTCGCACACTTGTATACCCACTCCAACTCAAAAACTCTGTGAAAAAATGCAAGTGGCTGATCATAGGACAAGACGACTGCAACAGATTCTGTAGAACTACTGATCGGCTCAGACTATTATTGGGAATTCTTTACAGGTAGAACTCGAAGAATCGAGGACAGACTGATGGCTGTAGAAACTATACTAGGATGGGTACTGCAAGGGCCGTCAGAGCAAAGCAAGACAAAACTAAGACATAATAAAGCAGTAATGGTTCTGAAGGTTGAAGCTACGGAGACAGAACTCCAGCAAGAGCTACAGAAGTTCTGGAGCCTGGAGTCAATGGGGATCACAAGAAATAGTTTGGAAAACAATAGCCGAGTGCGCGCCATGGTGGGGAGGATTTGACGACCACCTCATAAGAAGCCTGAAGATGTAGATGCAAAAGATAATATCGGAAAGTACAGCTTCGGTAGAGGAGCTACGAACTATTGTAGCAGAAGTTGAAGGAACACTTAACAATCGACCATTGACTTACGTATATGGAGAACCTGACGAGCCAATGCCACTAACGCCGGCAGACATCATAGGCGGACGGCGACAGCTTCAAGACGGACAAACAAGACTGTACAACGGTGACATTGAAGACGATGGCGAAGCAGATGCAAACTCGTGCGCACTTAGTGGAAAAGATGGCATCGAGAATACATCAAGGAAATAGGAGCTACGGTCAAAGCCAAGACGCGGCAAGCAAAATCATTCTCACAGGGTGACATCGTGTTGGTTGAGGACAAGGCTCCAAGAGCACTTTGGAAAATGTGCCGGATTGAAAAACTTTACCCTGGGCAAGGTGGAATAACAGGAGTTTGTCTCCTTCGCACAGGCAAAAAAGAACTAGGAAGATCGGTGAACCACATATATCCGATGGAGGGTTGTTTCAATTAGCCCGCGAGAGCTTATCCCATTTCAACTTGGGCGGGCGGGAGCCTATAAAATATCATCATCAAACGAAGGAAGAAGAAGAAAGCAGACTGCTGCCTGGAGCGAGCGCATTCTATTTCGCTTCTTCTAATAAACCGTATTCGTTAGAAGCAGCCCCTGGTCTCGATCGTCTTAATATGTGCCCGTGCCCGAGCACCGTACGTGCCAAGCACCGCACGTGCCTGAGCACCACTTGTGCCAGAGCTCCACAAGTTTTGCCGGCCTATGTCCGGGACTAGCCCATGCACCATTCATCACAATATATCATCAATTTCCATGCCCTACTCTTTCCTATGAAGAGTCAAAAATACACAAGAAAGATGGGAATGAGGCTGGATTCAACGCCGCTGGCATGGTGCTCTATGCAGGGAGCTTCTCCAGAATCCAACATTTTTCGTAACCGCGTAACCATTGCTGCTGGCAGCAATGATTACACTGTGACAAAACAAAATTAAAGCTGGACATTTAGACAGACTTGCCAGACTGGTTGGGTAAATAATTAAGACTTTCAATACAGAACAAACTACACTCACAAGACATTTGCATGGTAATTTTTATTAAAATAAGATCATCTCAAAAGTAGAGAGAAATAGAGAGAAAAAAAACAACAAGGATGTAACCGCAGGCAGAATGCACGTGACAAAGACACACTTTGGATGTTTCCAAAAAATGACACACACGACAAGCTCGAGTCACAAACACAGTTTTAAACTGTGTCCGCTCTGTGCATAAAACAGAAACTCGTGAGCAACACACAGTTCCCTCCTAAACACAGTCGAAAGTTTTCTTTAAAGGTGCACGTCACATTTACGTACACAAAGCAGCGCACGTAGAACGGGACGGGGCCCATGGATCAACCACGGACGCCTATGTCGCGATCGGATGGTCTGCGGAATGTATCCGTAAATGTGACACGGACCTACCCATAACACGTTATGTACACATTCGAAAAATAAAATTACAGAAAGCAACGAAGTAGTGCTTGTTGTTGCAAAAAACGTCGTCACGGGAGAAAAATGGTCTCACAACAAGTGAAGCAACGATTCCGGTGACTCAAACAACACCGGTGGAATGTAGCGAGTGAGTTGTTTTGAAGGCATGCGTGAAGAAAACAGCTGTCATCATCTGTCCTTTAAACTATAGCGCATATATATTTATATGTGACATGTTTGTAAAAATAAATATCGAAACAACGCACACGTTTACACTGGTCCTTTGCTAAGACTCAATCGATAGGCCATTGGGGTGTGAATGTGTTTTTCGAGGCTTGTTTGTGAACGTAAATTCACAAAACAAGCGAGCATTATTGGGTGGAACGGGAAGGAAAAAAAAAATATTGAGGAGATTTTGAATAGCAGCCTACAACAATACGATGGCATTTGGCGGCAAGCTCGCAACACGACGCCTGACTCGACAGAAAACACGGTATGAAACAGCAAACAATTATAGTATAGAGCAAGCATTAGACCAACAAGCTTGACAGTGGGTATTTACAGACTCTTCAACGTAGCGTAAATGGAGCCTTTCCAAACAGTTATATATATATATATATATATGTATATATATATAATATGTAATATAAAATGTATCTGTTAACAGCAACTTAAATGCAGTCGCGTCTGATATGTCATTCGTGAGAGAGAGAGGGGGGAGACGCGTGCATTGTGTGAGTGTGCACGTGCGCAGTATCCGGAACACTTGCATTCTTTAGATGTACACCGGTGTTGTTGCATTTTTTTTTAGCAGACAGTTCTTGCCTCTATGTACACTGGCGGCAGCTTTGGCATTTTCAGGGTCTTAGCCAAGTCGAGGAACTGCCGACCGTGATTTTCCTCGCTGCAGACAGTCGCTGCAGTCCGGCGTCAGTCCGGCGTCGGTACGGCGGTGACTCTTCGACTGACCGGAGAACCCTGTGCCGGGGTACTGTTGCAAGGAAATGCGCGTCTCCTGTGCAGCACTTCACTCACGGTTCTGGCAGTAGGCTGTTTTGTCTGGAAACTAGCTGTAATGAGCTGGATGCGCGTTATCGAAACTTAATGATGTGTGCAGTTCGCTTCTCATCTATTTGTAAGCGGATCTGCTCAGGTTTCAGCGCTTGGATTGCATCGATGGCCTCAGCAGCAACGATCCGTCGATCCACAGGTTTGGCCTCTCGAGCATGGAACGCCAGAGCGTCACCTCTTCGCCGTGGGAGTCCATCCAGTCCACGTCCCGTCCGTACAGCTTTCCTGTGAGAGACGGAGCGGGATCTCGTATCAAAGTTGTGGCAAACATTGGCTCTCAGACATTTCTGTGGAAGAATTTCCATGTGAACGTAAAATGCTTTAGGGCGGAGCACTCAAAGGGACCCTGAAACACTTTCCTGAGACACCACTAAATGGCTTTATTAAGTGGTTATTGCCTCACAAATCAATTGTCGCAAAAAATCTCAAAGTTCGTAACGTACGAGCAGCGCTAGAGAGATCTGTTGCACGTTGTAATTGCTTTCTTTCTTCTCTCACCCCGACGCGCGTGCTGAAAGCTAAGCAGAGAAATCAATACTGCTGTTCAAGACTGTTTGCTGACTACAAAGCAAAGTTTTCTAAAAAGCATCAGTACAATATATAAGCGTTTCCCACAGAGAACTACAATGTGCGCTGCATTCCTGCCAGCAGTGCACCTGTGTGACAAAGGACAAGCCGAAAATAAATAGACACCTTCATAAACACAAAGGTGAGTGCACCTTCCAGCGTCACTTGTGCCCAGTTGTATTCAGTCAGAATTAAAACTGTGCAGGACAGAGAAATAAAACACAGCAGATAAACCTTTTTACATTTTGTATTTCAGGAAAACATAACGCCGCTGGATTTTCATTTTAGGTGTGAAATACAATAGAGGAATGCTGATAGTGACTAAACAAGAGAAAAGTGATAATAAAGCATTCTGTTACCTGATTTTCTGGCGAACACAAAAAAAAGAATGAAGAAGGAAAGCACGCCCGCCGGACGATTTCAAATTTTCATGAGAATCTTGCCCATGCATCGGGGGCAACCTACCATTAGTTGCTCACATAAACATAACCATCCCTGCCCATGAAAAAAAGAACAGGCCTGCGTGAAACATTCAGCACAGTCGCAGCAATAGCTGACAGAGCAGCTGTTGTAAATTCTCTCGGGGCGACACTGCCCAGTACAGTTGCAATGTACCCACAACGACATAAATCATCATAACTTTGCTAAGTCGAGAGGCACCCACTATATAATTACTCGTCATTCTGTGTAGAAGTGAAGTAGCCGCTATGCATCTTTCGGGCACCATTCTTGATGCTGTGGCTGATGATGAAGACATATGCCTGAGCCCTTTGTAATTAGAGGGAAGCTTTAAACTACCACTGTACGTGCAATTCGTATGATCTTATTTCACTCTTTACCACGCTATACATCGGTTTATTTCTGGCCCGGCGAGATGCCTGCAGAGGGTCTTTCAAAGAGGTTTCAAGCGCCAGCACAGCTCAATGGTAGAATACCCGAATGCCATGCAGAGATCAAAATTCAGGTCCCGGTCGATTCTGAATATTTTTACTCCTATGGTGCGCAGTAGCAGGTAACAGACATTAGGTGGCAGACATCTACGCCCCGAAATTGGCCTTTGTTGTGATCTCGTAACAGCTTTCGCAGTAAAGGTAGAAAAGATCCCGTCATTTCCACAAAGTGAATGATGACCATGAAGCTGGCTTGCAACTGATTGGGAGAACCTGTGAATCCTGCATACAAGTCCTCCACCATCATATAAAGATGTGACACGTTGTTATAGTAGTGATTGCATATACGCTTATGTATAAACAAGACGTGATCATTAACTAATCGATGCAATTATGCACAAGGATTACATTACTGACTACGAAGTTGTGGGATGCATTTTCGTTCGAAGATTACAATTCTGTGGAGAGTGAAGTACGGTAAAACTTCGTTCATTTGAAGTCACTGGGGCCGCGAGAAAGCTTCGAATCAAGCGGGTTTTCGAATTAACAGAACATACAAACAAATGCAAGGAACTTGAACTATTCAAAGTAATCGGTGTTCGTCGTTTGCTGTGCCGGCAAGCTTGCGGCTCCAAAGGTTATGTTTTCCAGCAATACCTGGTCTTCATTTTGCCGCGAACATGGATGAACGGTGGGCCTCTGCTGCCACCAAAAAAGAAAAAAGAAAACACCGTCGTGATCGACTGAAATGTGCACCTGCAGAAAACAAGACTTCTTCACTGCAACACAGTAATGACACGCGGGCAGCATGTCGCCTGCTCCTCGCTGCGTCAGCACGTCATGATGCGACCATCTTTCTATTACAACTATGAATTTAATATATGCCAGTACGACAAAGCTCACGATGTGTTTTGGCTGGAAAAAGTTATCTTTGAAACTTTCGAACTTAGCTTTCGAATTCTGTGTTGCTGGCAAGAACTCCCCCAGCGGTGCAAAGACGCGAATTGCTGGAGCAATCGGAGGTTCGCATACATCGCGATTTACCCTAAACTGTTTGTTATTAATTTCTTTACAATCCCAGTCAGAATGGGTAAACCATGACCCGATGACGTTGCGAAAAACATGCAATAAGCTGCCCGCGTGTCACCGCTGTGTTGCAATAAAGCACGGCTCGTTTTCCACAAGTGCACGTTTCGGTTGACCACGAGACCGTTTTTTTCTTTTCTTTTTTTTGTGCTGGAAATAGCGAGGCTGGGGTGCTTCAGTTGCCACTCGTTAGCATCGATACATTGCATTGCCTTGTGACTATTAATAGCCGTCATTCCACAGATTCGCGGCGAAATTGGGATCGAACTGGCACATGGCACCCAAAGTTTTCAAATTAACCGGACTGGTGCCGGCCGCCGTTTCAAATTATCCACTCAAACTTAGATTTCAAAATACGGGACCGTGGAATTCCTTCGAATTAGGCGAGATTTCGAAATAACCGAGTTCGAATTAACGAGGTTTTACTGCATGTGGCAGGAGGATCTTGAATTCTGAAAGCTAAAGAAGGCAATGTCGATACAGGTCTCGAGTCTAGGTTCTTCTGCCAGTGCTGGCGTGCTGCCGCTGCTTCGCGGGCTCTAACTTTGCAGTCCGCCTGTCGATGAGCCTTCTTCGCAGTGCACATAATGCCTTACAGATGTGTACTGGGTACCTCGCTTATCGGCAGAATGACAAATGGCATAGTGGCACAACAGGTGCTTACCTATACTCAACGAAAGTTATGGTGGGGGTGCAGTGGGTACATGGCACAGCTGCTCCTCTAGCGTATACGCCAAGGGACATGCCCTGAGCATAAGAGGCTTGGCGAGCGAGCTCCTAAAACAACGTACCTGTGCCAAGGCCAAGCCGTACACCGCCCAGGAAGTCATTGCTGGTGATCTTGTCGTAGTCCCAGATGGTGAGCTCGAGGCAGCGGTCCTTCAGTTCATCCAAGGACACATCCGGGTACACGAAGGTGTGGTTCCACTTGGGGTTGCAGCTCTTCTTCACCACGGGCGTCTTCTGCTTGCTCCCTTTGGTCCGGTCGGGAAGCAGGTAGCTAGGCAAAGCAAAAAATAAAGCACACTCACTTAGAAACAAACGCAGGTATTAACCACGGTGCCAGCACTACACTTTTTACCTCATCGTCGTTTTACTTCTTCGTTTCTTGCTCGACAGCTCTCAACTTTCGCTGAACAATGAAAATTGATTAATTTTTCAAGAAGAGTATGAAATTTCTGCGCAGAAGGCCAGAACTGAAACGTATACAGTGGAATCTCGATGATACGATCACGGCTAATACGAATTTCCGGATGATACGAATTTTTTTGTGGTCCCTGCCGAGCCCCATTACTTTGCGATGCGCTAGAGTATGTTTGTTACGAATCGATTTTCTGCCCGCGTCGTTTGATACGAATGAACGTCGCCCCACTGACGGCCGCGAAATGGAACAGCGCTCAGCCGCGCGCCGGAATGCGCGCTGCACCGCCGGTTTGGCATTTTGCCAACGGTGCCTGCCAGCAGAGCGTGGCGGCCTCCAGCATCGGCGCGCGTCGTGCGCAATATCGGAGACCTCAGAGACCGCTTGCGCCCTTTGATTTCGGTTTAGGTTTAGAGGTGGCGCTGGCCACGGTTTCCTTTCTTTCTCTCTTTTTGGGTGCGGCGGCGAGGACGCGACGACGCGGCGGACTGCGCGGGTCAAGTGGGGCGGTGACGCTTTTGTTGCTGTTGTGCTTTTCCTCTTTCTCTGCGTGGCGTTGGACGGAGTGGCTGCAGTGCTGTGCTTCGGGCGGCGTTCTTTGTGTTTGTGACATTTTGCCTAGTCGCAACGAGCTATGTCTCGCAAGCGAAAAGCGCTCTCCTTTAAGGAGAAATTAGACGTCCTTCGAAAGGTCGATGAGGATCCTAAGAGAAAGCGGACGGAGTTGGCTAAGGAGCTAGGCCTTGCAACGTCAACACTGAGCACAGTTGTTGGACAGCGAGAGACCATAATGAAAAACGTGCTTTCGTTCAACCTCAACACAAAGCAAGCGAAGACCGCTCAGCACGTGAAACTTGACGAGACTCTCCTGACTTGGTTTAAAGAGGTAACCGCAGCTGGCGTGAATATCGATGGCAAAGTTTTGCGGAAGAAAGCCGACGAGTTTGCACTTGCTCTGCATATCGACGGATTTCAGGCCTAAGGTGGGTGGCTGCAGCGCTTTAAGACTAGGCACGCTCTCGTTTACAAAAGCGTCTGCGGCGAAGCGAAAAAAGCTGACGAGGCAGTTGTCAGCGACTGGTTAGAGAAGCTGCCGTCACTCATTGCAGAGTATGAGCCTCATGATGTTTTTAATGCTGGTGAGGCAGGTCTCTTTTTTAACCTGCAACCCGAAAAGAGCCTCTGTTTAACAGGCGAAGCATGCAGAGGAGGCAAAAAAAGCAAAGAGCGTTTTACTGTGCTCTTGTGCTGTAACGCCGACGGATCGGAAAAGCTTAACCTGACCGTAGTCGGAAAGTTCCAAAAGCCCCGGTGCTTCAAGCGCGAGAGTCGTTTGCCGTGCGTCTATCGCGCAAACAAAAAGGCGTGGATGACGGCGGCGTTGTTTGAAGAGTTTTTGTCACTCCTGGACAGGAGGATGGCTTGTAAGAATCGGAAGATTCTTCTTTTTCTTGACCAGTGCACCGCCCACTCGAGGCAAGTAAATAAATGCTTTTTACGTACTTGTGCCTGGATGAGTTCACGTCTGACTCTTTGTTAATTTAGCTAGTTTTATTTGTTTCGATGATACGAATTTCGGCTAATACGAATATTTTTCGTGACCCCGTGAGATTCGTATCATCGAGATTCCACTGTATAGCCTGACGAGGTCTTGACCTCCCAGGCCGACGCCCAATCCTAATACGGCATGCATCGGTCGACATGGCATTTTCACACATTTTATCAGGTACACTGTATTTGCTTGGTTTTACATTTTATATGTGCATCTTTTTTCATTTTTTTATAGGTATGCATCCAAAATTATCGATACACAAAAAACATGTTTATTTCTACAAACATACACATACGAAAAAACTTTGACACATATTACACAGTAAAAAAAACATTACCACAACTGGAAAATTCTGTTTCAGTATATCAGTTAAACAGCAAGAGAAGAAAATAAAATGAAATGTAACTAAGTATAGAAGTAGTGCTTTAATTACAAATGTATCGCTCTACACACACGCCATCGTCTTCAAATTTTCTAGCGTTGGCAATGTCAGTGAAAGTTGCAGGATACAGTAAGAAATTCCAGGAGACCACCACAGAGAGAAAAAATAGGATGAGATTTTAGTTACAAAAAGATTGGAGAATTTGCTAGCACTGGTCTGTTTTGTTCTTTGGTTTAAAAACAAGCAGTTGCAATCAATAACGAAAATTCAAAACCAAATCTAAGGCAAATGCTTATTTTGTTTTTTGCACTCACATCAACCCACTTGAGCATGAATCAGAGTTTAAGAAGGACTTTTGTAGTGTTTTTACAGCGCCCATAAATACAGATTTTGATGTTTGTGCCCAAAAGCCTAGAGATGCCAATAAACACCTATATTCAAAATCGCCACCTTTATATGAAGGGTGTAGTCTGAGATAGTTAATACATACACTCAAACCTCGATATAACGAACCCAGGTATAACAAAATATCAGTTATAACGAAGTAAATGAAGAATAGTCTTGCAGTAGCTGTAGTGTAAGGCATATAGCTTTATAGCGAATTTTCAGATATAAAATTGACCAATACAAGCAAAACAAGCCTTCAAACGCTACAGAGTGTTCAGTCTCAGGCACTGCGGATTCGCCTCGGCTTGCCTCGTAGTGCGTCGACAATGGCTACTATAGCAATCGCCGGTGACCACCTCACCACGACACATATCAACGTTGAGGCACTCAGGACACATATAAGGCATATTGCTCGGACACCCTGCCACCACCTAGCCTCTTTACCAGCAGACAGACCACGTTCATCATTTTGCCAAACGGTCACCACATATCGCAATTATTTGCCAACATGCTTCACACCCGCCGCCAGGCCTTTGACTCCTCCCTGGTGCCTGACTCAGGCTAACATCAGGCTAACTATACCTGGCATCCAGAAAAAAGCAGATATCTCATCACCTGCTCTCAGGCAGCTTGCTCTGCTCTTGTTATACGAGACGTATCAAGGCTGTATACACGTATACACAGACGGCTCTGTTTTACAGAAGAGTTCAACGGCATCATTTGTTATACCGATAAAAGACACGACAAGAAAATTCAAGACCTCCCACTTTACATCAACGGGAGCAGAGCTCACAGCTCTTCGTGCCGCATTGCTATGCATCAACGACCAACAGCCACAAAAATGGACAATTTTCAGTGACTCAAAGGCGGCACTGCAATCCCTTCTATCACCTTTACGCCACAGCCCGTACGAACAGATGGTATTCAAGATTGCAGAAAAGACTCAACATTTCACTGAGAAAGGACATGAAATAGCCATTCAATGGCTTCCAAGTCATTGTGGAATAATTGGCGATGAATGGGCCGATCGAGCTGTCCGTTCTGCCCATACTGAAAAGCGATCAAATATCAATTCCGCTTTCCAGAACTGACGCTGCACGGGAACTCCACATGCTTGCTCGCAAGCACACCACGTCACAATGGAACGAGCCACAATTCATCCATGCACGGTTATGTACCTTAGAATCAACTCTCAGTCTTCGAATTCCTCCGGAATTACGCCGACGAGACGCTACTATGCTGTGCAGATTATGGTTGGGCGTCGCATTTACCAATGCATATGCGCTCCGCATAGCAATGGCTGACACTGCTGCATGCGACCATTGTGGCAGTGACGAAACAACTTGGCACATTCTGTGTGAATGCCCACAATACAGCTCGAAGAGACAGTCACTCTGCAATGCACTAGATGAACTGTACACACAGCCTCTTTCGGAAGAAAGAATCCTGCGCTTATTGCGTTCAACCTGCTTGTCCAAATGACTGTGATCAGAACTCCCTGAATGTGTGCGCATGTGATTTTTTTTTTCTCTAACTTATTTTATATCTGTCTATCTCTATCCTCTTTCCGACCCTTTTCCCCATCCCCGTACAAGGTAGCAAACCAGTTCTCCAAGGTAAACCTCCCTGTCTCTTCCTTTTATTTTTTCTCTCTTCTCTCGTTTCAGATATAACAAAGTTGTTTTCACGCAAGATGCTACTTTGTTATAATGAGGTTTAAGTGTATTACCAGGCAAGACTGATTGTTTGGAGCTCTGTCGGTCCAGCCTAGTCTCTATTTCAACCAGCTTCCAGAAAACGACCACCAGCGACACTGAAGTGGAACACGCTGGGCGGCATACGTTGCCATAATGACAGGGCGTGAGTGGTTGGTAAATGCTAGAACAAAGAGAGCGCCAGGGGAAAGCATATTGAAGATCAAAAGAAGAAAAATTTAATGGTTATGAGGCTTTTGTTTTGTTTGTAATTTACATTTTTAAAGTGCTCACTGCCAGGAAAGAACTCTGCTCAACATGATTCAACCTGGCCAATACAAGGCCCTCCTGTATTCTCGTCCTAGTCGTAGGGCTATCTGCTACTGCTCTGCCCTTCTCAGTCATACGGATAAAAAAGACGCTCAGTTTGTTGAATATACGATGGACACTTGACTCACTAATACTATGCTACAAAATAAATGCAAAATAAATGGATAGGCCTTATTCTGCGAGCCATATGGAACAAAGGCCACATTCACACCTATGGTCCACAGTTGGCCCCTTTGTCATCAAAGAACCATAACATTCCTTGTTTGTTTATCGAAGATACAAGCTACACACATGTCTGATTGAGGTTATTCACATTTATGCAAAATTTATTGTGCCTATATTAACAATGCTGGAGGCCAAAAATGTCATTTTTCCAGCCCATTTTTCTAAACAGAAATGTGCTTTTTTAATGCCTGGATATCCAGCCTTAAACTAATAATAAGAAATGGCAATGATGAAAATGATGAAGAGCAGCAAAAGGAAATATGCATGCAAGTTTGTGATATTGTGAAACAAACGCCATGCACACACTGAAGCATTTCATACGAAAAGTTGGGGCTGCTATCAGAATCTTGATAGAGGTATATTTATTTGTGTTGAGGCCAGAGACCTAGCGCAGGAAGTTTTTTTTGTTGCGATAGGAATTATATGGACACTCTACGGGTTCTTGCCATCGCTGCCATGTTCCACGTAAACTCACAAGTTTATAAATCCCCCGCACATCGTATGTTCTACACGCGGCTAAAATCGCACGAGCGGGAGAGACAAGCACTGCTCAAGAAAAGATTAAACAAAGTGGCTGATTTCTGCCACTCCAAGGGCACACACGATAGCATCCCGCCGCGTGTTAGACCCACTGTTTTCTTTCTGCTTAAGCAGAAAGAAAACCAGCACCTGTCTTGAATGAGCATGAAAAGATGCGCGGGGGGGGGGGGGGGGTCCGCTTGAGCAGCGGCTGTGAATTTTGATTCTAATGGCACAGTCGCAATCGCTGGCGTGTGCGCTATCTCGGTGAACGGTAGTGCACGGCTTGTACACTCTTCTATGTGGTGTGCTCTCAACGTGAAAACATTGTGCGAAAACAGCATTCCTTGCTAAAGTGACCACACTTTTTCTCTTACACCAGCATTTTGTAAAATTATGCGATTTCGTATCCAGAAGAGTTGGCTGTCACCCTTACTTCATATTTTAATGGGATTGAGACATGGACGAAGGCAGCAGTCGCCGTTTTTATGACCCAACTTATTATTTGGGTGAACCTGTGTTTGAAGAACAGAACATACTAATACCAGCTAACATAGAGCGTCTGCCGTCGATAATCGATAATCTGCCTAGCGTTGAAGCCTGTCGACGTGCCATCAAAGATTCCAGCGTTATTGCTAGCAGCCGTGTAGGTTCCAGAACAAACTCTAATATAGGCGTTGTGCATGTAGTCTCAACGGTAGACTATTTAGATGGTTCCCAGTCATTCGTGCGTGGTTTCCGAAAGGCAGCGTTAAACATATAATTGGGTGGTAACAAACAGAAAGAAAGGAGTGGGTGCGACATTACCAGAACAATATTACAATTTATTGTATTGCATTCATCGCTTTGCCAAGGAAACTAATTTTTTTTCTTTTCAGTTTTTATGATTCCACAGTCGCCGTCGAAGAGCGCGTGCTGCGCTTATTGGCGGTTGCTCAGAAACCATGCGACGAGTTTTTTGAAGCACCTCTGCCGTCCAAAGCTGTGAAAAGATAAACTCACACAATGATGTCTGCACACAAACACCACCTTCACAAGGTTCGCGCATTTTGTTCACGTGGTGCATGATTCATGCATGGTATTAAGTTGGCCATGCATTAACTGATATACGATGTGACTGAACTACACGGGATATGGTTACGGCTACGTCATTTGTGTATCCAACACGTTTCGCTCGATCAATGACAAGACTCGGCTAAATTTGGCATTGAAAGCGCAAATTGCCGTTTAGGTGCAGCAGGTCAGATTGGCGCAGAATGGCGCAGCACTTCCACCCTTTCTTTTGGCTGAAAAGACTTTACTTCTGCAATTCATAAACGTACTTCAAAATGGTCTCGCATCACTTCTTCAAGGAATCACTGAATGACCTCAGTACTGTAGTTTATTGCTTCACAAAGCGATCACAGCAAAAATTTTTTGAATATATCAAGAACAAGCAAAGTTGGTGGAATTCGTAGCAGATTTTACCACTTAATCTCTTTCTTAAATCTCTTGCTCTTTCCCAGAGTGATTTCAGAGTGCAGTAGCATTGCTACTGTGTAATTTTAGCACATTAAAGAGTGCAGCTTGGCATTTAACCTGTGGCAAGAAGCCCATCTGGTCCAAATGCCACCCTTGGTGTATTTCAGCTATCAGTGAAAAACAGCAATCTGCTGTATGACGCCATACAGCAGATGCCAGCAACTCCGATGAGAGAGAAGACGTGGCCTCTGTATTCAGAGAGGGCGCTTCACGCTTCACTTGTAAACTCTTCTTGGCCGTGAACGACAGCCTGTTTTGGCTGAAGTGTTCATAGTAGACGTCGCTTTCAAGACCTCAGCACAGCAGAACACCAAGCATGAAGGGCGGTTCAGGACTCTTTTAAATACAATGCCACAAGTTCACTGGTTCATTTGAATAACACAACACCTGACATGAACATGCCCAAGTCACTCACTACATTTTCATCAGCGCATTGGCGAGAGGTGCCAATGATTTTTCGAGTACACTCAAACATCTATATAACAAGCCTGGATATAACAGAATATTGGTTATTACGAAGTAAATGAAAAATAATCTCTCAATAGATGCAATATACCTTTGTAACAAATTTTCGGACATAAGGAAACCATTTTCGTGTATGATGCAACTTTGTTATAATGAAGTTCGAATGTATAACAAACAGAGCCTGTCATGGAACGTAAACTACCGCAGGCAAACTGACCTTTTGCAAAAGGGGTCGGAGGTTCCGTTGGAGCGTGTGGCCGTGAGATTGCGTGCCTCCTTGACCAGCACTTGCAGGGAGCCTCGCACGGGTCCCTGCTTGATGCTGCGGCTAGTCACGTCCGGCGGCATGTACTTCAGCGCCAGCAGAATGTCCCCTTTGTAGCTCAGTGGAACCTCGGGGCACTCAAACTGAAACACAGGAAGGACTCCTTGAATGACCTTTGAACACTGCAAGATATACAAGTTACAAACCGTATACACGGATGCTAAAGAAAGAAATAATGGAGCTATGTTAGTTACACTTCAATAAGAACTAAAAACTGCCCAGTAAACAGCGACAGACAGGTGGAGACACTGCCTTGGAAAGTTCCTACATTAATCTGCAATTCTGTTCTCAAAACTGGCAAAATTGATTTGGCCCAATCAAGCATGATTATAAAATTCTAAGCGGGACAGAGAACTGGAACAATAAGATAGAAGGAATACATAATTGTGGACGAACAGACATATTCCCTGATTAGATAAAAGCAATGAATAACGCCATATTATATTCTAATATCTAATATTCTAACATTTTAATAGCCAGAAATGAGGTCATTGTGGCTTGTAATGTGTGGTTAGAAATGGTCATTTGTTAGACATGAATAATTTTTTTGCAAAGTTGCATCTGTCTGGTAGCATAACCACAGGAAAACCACGCTTCTTACTATCACGTTTCCCATTAACCAAGTACTTGCATCAAATTTGGCTGAATTACCCTATGGTCGAACTGGAAACTATATTCGAGAGGAGTCATAGAATGAACTCAGCAAAATGTGAGGATTTTTGCTGCACCAGAATGATTCAAGAGAAAGTACACTGATATACCAGACATCACACTGATGCACTGGTGTTGATAATTATTCATTCATATCATTATTTTTTCTTGAAAAACATTTATCTTCACTTTTTGTTTGTCTTTAATCAAGCTCTCAATACGAAATCAATAAATCTAGTTTTGAGAGAATATTCTGTCCGTCTAAACTAATCTAGCATTTGTCTTGTGCCTTGCTTGCTGCCAAGCGTAAGAGAAATGAAAGAAGGCAGGGATGCACACCAGAAGAGCATCTATAGTTGTTTGGCCTGCATGAGAAGGCCAGCATAACACTCATAGCAACAGGCAACAGTCCATGTGAATTAAACCGCTTCATTGAGAATGTGCATACAGTCACGACCAGATATTTCATAGTGTTTTCGTTAGGTACACAAGTATTCAGGTACATTTTAGGATGCTGGGGCTAGAGAAAGAGCCCGGCTAGCTGGTATCAGCGCTCGACGATTAGCTCCTTTTGTGTAATAGTTACAACCACACAAGTGTTTTAACTGACTATGCAGCTACATCGACCGTTTCAGGAAGTGCTGTGGTTATACCAACACAAACACAAAAGACACTCATAGGTTCGACGACTCCAAATGTCACTTCGGACATTATGCTAAATGCCGGGCAGAGTAGGGTGAGGCAGGTAAGGACATAACTATAACATGCTATTCAAAAGAGTTCGGAGGAAAAGGGAAGCCTCAAGCAATAAGGATTGTCAAAAAAGGAATGTCATAGAAGCCAACAACTCAACAAGGGTACTTGTCTTTGTCAGGGGTACAACTGCTTTCCTAGGCAGAATTTTTTTGTGTGAGTCCATAAATTGTGTTGTTTGATGACTTCTTATCAAATGCTGATAGAGATGCTGCTTAACACGTGCAACTAGCAACGCAGAAAAATGTGCAAACTGAATGTTGCATAAGTTACTCTAGCAAGCCAAAGAACAATGACCTACGGACTGACAAAGAGATGCATTGTGCGGCATCAGATGTATGTGGCTTGTTCACTCATCCATGTAATCATAACGAAGAAGGAAACTTCAATGGCTTATTTTTCTTCATTAAACATAAGCCAATTAGACAAAGCCAGCAGATTATAAAGCCAAGGAAAGTACACAGGATCTTATATGTAGGGTTTTAACTGTCTGCAATTACGATATAAACGTTAAGAAATTAACATCGACAATAAGGCAACTTGCCAACTTTCCACTAGCAGGGACGAAACTTGCAAGCTGTGGGTAACGAGCATGATTCTCTACCACTTGTGCTACAGTGGCAGTCGTACTCCCGTACCCTTTATGGCATATATATATATATATATATATATATATATATATTTTGTGTATGTAAACTTGAAAGTGTTGGCTCTGTTTGAGCGGTACTAACACTTCCAGGTTATCCAGAGCATCAGAAGCGTTACCCGAAGGTTGCAAGTTTGGTCCCAGCTGACAGCAAGTTTTCTTTCCCTCCCCTTTAATTCCTTCACATTTCTTGGCTTCTTCGTCAGTTGGTTTCGATTAGAGTTGTGCTGGTCTCGTGGTGCCTTTTTTCAACGAATTTAGAAAGGCGCGTTGCCAGCCAGCCAGATAATGGGTCAAATGCGATCAACTTCTTTAAACCAAAATTTTAATTATGTGACTGGGTAATAAGGATTACAAAGAAATGAATAAACAAGTTGACGGGGCACACAACATTGTAAAAAAGCGGTGCGAATACTCGGGCACACAAAGATTAACTGAGGCGTGAGTGAAACCTGGTACTCTTTACGCCATGGCTTAAGGAGGAAGAGAAGAAAGAGAACTCACGACTTCGTGCGCCGTGCCGCCCCACACTCGGCAAGGGGTACTTCAATGTTCCCATAAACATTAGCACCCAAAGGCACCCCCCTTTTTCAAGAACAACTCCGCGCACAGCATTGAACACACATTGACACACACACACACACGCACACAAAACCCCAGAAAGGCAGTCGGCGCTTCGAACACTGTGCACTTTACGCGCAGAGAAACAGTAATCACACAACTAGAATTATTGGCTGCCGCGGCTTAACTTCCAATCAACACCACTACCCTATCTTTTCGAGCTATGTTTTTCATCTCACACTTTATAGCTCTCTGCGCAGTCCTTACCACACATTTAAGGAAGCACAAGTTATAAGCAGTTACAGTGCTCACCCTTTCCTGGAGAGCGAAGCAGCGGACTTCCGTCTTCTCGAGAGTCTCGTAGGTGAGAGGCAGCATCACTTCCCCGAGGAAGTCATTGCGGCCAAACATGTCACTGTGCCACACCGACAGCCACAGCGTGCGCGCCTGCAGCTCGCTCATGGTCACCCGGAACTGCATCGAGAAAAACGAAGACGTCAACTCAACATTCTTATTTTCAGATTCAGAGTGTGTACGGAGTTACCAAAAACTGGTTGAACTCGTAGGGTGGTTGCGGGTCCAAGAAAATAATTAATTATTACGAGTGCATTACCAGTGAGGCACATCAGGACTTCAGCAAATGGTCTTGAAACTGTCTTTAGGTGGCTTCAAGCTACTGCTTATTTTTATTTACATCACAGCTGTGCACTGAGAGAGCAGCGCAGCGATGGCGTAGTGGTTAGAGCATCCGTCTCGCATGCAAAAGGTCCGTGGTTCAAATCCCGGTGCCGTGCAGTTCCCAACCGGATAAAAAAAAAATCCGCGTGGTGATGGAACTGCATTAGGAGGCCTGGGGTGCGGCCTCACCGGTAACCACCGCCGGGAATGCACTTCCTCACCAGAGAAGGATTGGCCACCCTGGTGCAGTATCTGGCTACTACCTCCCACATGCATACGTCAAATAACTCACGGCCCTCAGTCCCCAGCAGCTGTGAAGCAACTGACCACGGCGGCGGTCAGATCTGTAACGCAGCAGAGGGTGCTAAGAATCTCTGGATCCAGACAGGCCGCCATCGGAACCTGAACTTGGCAACGTTTAACGCTAGAACCTTATCTAGTGAGGGAAGCCTAGTTGTACTGTTTGAGGAGCTAGAGGGTGTTAAATGGGATATAATAGGGCTCAGTGAGGTTAGGAGGACAGATGAGGCCTATACGGTGCTACAGATTGGGCATGTCCTTTGCTATCGGGGCTTGGCTGACAGAAGAGAACTGGGAGTGGGGCTCCTAATTCACAGAAACATAGCTGGCAACATAGAGGAATACTATAGCATTAATGAAAGGGTGGTAGGTATCGTAATTAAACTGAATAAGATATACAAGATGAAGGTGGTACAGGCTTACGCGCCTACATCCAGCCATGATGACGCTTCAGTTGAAAGCTTCTATGAAGACGTAGAATCGGCAATGAGTAGGGTAAAAACACAGTATACAATACTGATGGGAGACTTTAATGCAAAGGTAGGGAAGAAGCAGGCGGGAGACCAGGCAATAGGAGATTATGGCATCGGTACTAGAAACGCCAGAGGAGAGCTATTAGTAGACTTCGCAGAACGCAATAATTTACGGATTTTGAATACCTTCTACCGAAAACGAGGAAACCGCAAGTGGACATGGAATAGCCCTAATGGCGAAAATAAAAACGAAATAGACTTTATAATGAGTGCACACCCAGACATCGTGCAGGATGTGGAAGTGGTTGGCAAGGTACGATGCAGTGACCATAGAATGGTACGATCTCGAATTCGCCTAGACTTGAAGAAGGAACGACAGAAACTGATACGCAAGAAGCCAATCAATGAGCTAGGACTGAGAGGGAAAGTACAGGAATTCAGAGTGTCGCTGCAGAACAGGTACTCGGCTCTTAGTGAGGAAACCAACTTTAGCATAGATACAATGAATGATAATCTGACGAGTATTATTACGGAGTATGCAGCGGAAGTTGGAGGCAGGGTAGTTAGACAGGACACTGGCAAGCTTTCCCAGGAAACGAAGAATCTCATTAAGAAGTGTCAAATCATGAAAGTCTCAAGTATAACAGACAAAATAGAACTGGCAGAGCTTTCAAAGCTGATTAATAGGCGTAAGGTATCCGACGTAAGAAGGTATAACATGGAGAGAATTGAACACGCTCTAAAAAACGGAGGAAGCGTCAAAGCAGTGAAGAGGAAACTTGGGATAGGCAAAAATCGGATGTATGCACTAAGGGACAAAGAAGGCAAAATAACTACCAATATGGATAGGATAGTTAAAATAGTGGAGGAGTTTTACAGAGATCTGTACAGTAGCCGAGACAACCACGACCTTAATACTATAAGAAATAGCAGTAACCCAGATGACACCCCACCAGTAATGATAGAAGTCAGAAAAGCTTCGGAGAGCATGCAAAGATGCAAAGCTGCTGGTGAGGATCAGGTAACATCAGATCTGCTGAAAGATGGAGGACAAATTGCGTTAGAAAAACTAGCCACCCTCTTTACGAGGTGTCTCCTGACGGGAAGGGTACCAGAGTCTTGGAAGAACGCTAACATCATCTTAATACATAAGAAAAGAGATGACAAGGACTTGAAGAATTACAGGCCGATTAGCTTGCTCTCTGTAGTATACAAGCTATTTACAAAGGTAATTGCTAACAGAGTAAAGAAAACATTAGAATTCAATCAACCAAAGGAACAAGCAGGATTTCGAACAGGCTACTCAACAATCGACCACATTCATACTATCAATCAAGTAATAGAGAAATGCTCAGAATATAACCAACCACTATATATAGCCTTCATAGATTACGAGAAGGCGTTTGATTCAGTAGAAATATCAGCCGTCATGCAGACACTGCGGAATCAGGGCGTCAATGAAGTATATATAAACATCTTGGAAGACATCTACAGGGGATCAACTGCTACCATAGTGCTTCATAAAGAAAGCAACAGAATACCAATCAAGAAGGGTGTAAGGCAGGGGGACACAATCTCCCCAATGCTATTTACCGCGTGCTTACAGGAGGTTTTCAGAAGCCTAGAATGGAAACAGTTAAAGATAAGAGTTAATGGAGAGTACCTTAGTAACCTGCACTTCGCCGATGACATTGCATTGCTGAGTAACTCAGGGGACGAATTGCAACTCATGATTACGGAATTAGACAAGGAGAGCAGAAAGATGGGTCTTAAAATGAATCTGCAGAAAACGAAAGTAATGTACAACAACCTCGGAACAGAGCAGCGCTTCGAGATAGGTAATAGTGCACTTCAAGTTGTAAAAGACTATGTCTACTTAGGGCAGGTAATAACCGCGGAGCCGAACCACGAGATTGAAGTAACTAGAAGAATAAGAATAGGGTGGAGCACATTTGGCAAGCACTCTCAAATTATGACAGGTAGATTGCCACTATCCCTCAAGAGGAAGGTATATAACAGCTGTATCTTGCCGATACTTAGCTACGGAGCAGAAACCTGTAGACTTACAAAGAGGGTTCAGCTTAAATTGAGGACGACGCAGCGAGCAATGGAAAGAAAAATGGTAGGTGTAACCTTAAGAGACAAGAAGAGAGCAGAGTGGATCAGGGAACAAACGGGGGTTAAGGATATCATAGCTGAAATCAAGAAGAAGAAATGGACATGGGCCGGGCATGTAGCACGTAGACAGGATAACCGCTGGTCGTTGAGGGTAACTAACTGGATTCCAAGAAAAGGCAAGCGGGTTAGGGGGAGACAGAAGGTTAGGTGGGCAGATGAGATTAATAAGTTTGCAGGTATAAATTGGCAGCAGCAAGCACAGGAACGGGTTACAACATGGGAGAGGCCTTTGTCCTGCAGTGGACGTAGTCAGGCTGATGATGATGATGATGTGCACTGAGAACTGTCTAATGCCATAAGCTTGAATCAGACCGTTACCATTTAAAGGGATGACAGTCGCAACAATGGCTTTGAAGCTTTCAATCATGCATTTAACAAACAATGAAGTCATTCAAAGCATAGAGAAAATGCGCCACAAGAGTAGACAGAGATAAAACAAATAAAAAGGAACATGGACATGGGAGAAATATTTTTCCGCAGGCGATCATAGCTGAATAAATAACAAATGGCCAGAACAATGCACACAGCTCCCTGAAAATTCAGCTATAAAGTCAGGTCATCCACTTTCTTGGGTATTTACACTTATGTTTAAATCACCGAACCCCCAGAAGTTAACTGAGTATTTACTATGGCAATCAATGTACACACCTATGAAACCACAATCATTGAACAGTTATGTCTAATCAAATCAAGTTTTATTATTTCACAACACTATGTACAAGATATGCAAAAGGAGGTTCGGTGGTATAAAGTGAAATCGAACCGCCTGTAAAATTTAAACTCAAGTATTCATTTGGCCACATCAACAGTAGGAATAGTAAATTACAAGGTTGTAAAGAACTGGATACAATTAAATGACGATGCTAACATGAACTATATGTCATCGAAAATGTAGACTGTAAATATAAATAGCATAGAAAGACAGAAAAAGAAACAAACAAGAAACACATAGCTCTATGAAGTAATCGGTTAATACTAACAGTGTTGGTTATCAATATAGTGAACCCAAAAGCTGCCAGTTTTATTTTGATTTGGTTGTTGTTTAGTGGACGACAATAATGACCTTAAAAGTACATATTCACAACTTTCCATAGTTAATGTTACAGGGCCATGTATTCAAGCGAAAGCAAATAATTAATGCTCCAGGACATGAAAAGAATAGCATTAATCAGAAAGGCATTCTGCCTTCCGAGGCCAGATAATGATGCATATGACAAACAATACTGGCACATCTACTGTGATACTATTTGTACCGTCTCCGGGGGGTCCCTAGTCATCTGAGAGGAGGGGCACTGCAACAATCCTCACCCCCCCCCCCCCCCCCCCCCAAAGTGGTACCCTGTGCATGCCTATTCTCATATATAATTGGTAAATTATTTAGAATAAATCATAGTGAAGTAAAACTTTGCTGCTTTTAAACGACACGGTGAATGTTGGTTGCCCAATTTTGTAGAATTTTGCAGCAAGAATACTGAGTAATGTTACCCTGTCAGCTCGATTGTGCCAGCTTTTCTTAAAGAAGCAGGGCGTCCCCTCTCAAAGCCTTTGACTAAAATCAAGTAGCATACAACGCTTAACAGATGACAGATTGTGAGTCTATTGGCTTGGACTAGTTACATATTACAAGGAATTGTGTAATGGTGGTGATTTAAGTTGCAGATGAGCTATCCGACCATTTTCGTGGCGATAAACCCTGAAACCAAGGACCTTTAGGTTTAAAGCAAGTAAAGCAAATGTTTCAAGGCTTCTAACAGGGTATTCAAGTAATCTAGATTCGTCAAATCTTGGTCCTTTTCGTTGCGCGTTTCAGAAACATGACCCGAGTGGTTAATGAAACGTGAACAAACTGTGGAAGATTGCTCAAACGAAATACGTACCTTGAGCACTTCTTCGAAAACAGGATTGAGAGTGTGCTTCTTGACTTTGGTCTTGCGCTTGCCGCTTTTGGTCTTATCGGGAAGCAGGTAGACCTTCACATACCTGGGTGAAAAGTGTAACCATAAGTGTAAACATTTAAAGAAACGCAGGCAGCGTCTCCAGGTGTAGTGCAATATTGGTGATACAAACCCAAGGGTGGGCGAAAATATATGTATACTCAAAATTTTATTTATTTATTTCTTTATTTATGCTGTTAGCGCCAGTGGGGCCGTTACAAAGTGGTAGACAACAAAAGAAATAACACTAACAAAGCTTCACAGCCTGATACAAAGACGCATTTTCGTAGACAAATCCAAGAGCAAATTTGAGCACAGATACCATTTGCACGCAGTGGCAAGCTATAACGACAACAAAGACAAGCAACACGTTTCAACAACCGAGGTCTCATCGGCCACGCACAACATCCCCGCATACAAGCGGCGCAGCAAGTGTTCTGCAATGGAATGCGCAGGAATTGCACCAAGAAACACGTGTACAGTGCATGCGCAAGACAGGAGCACAAGGAAATGCAAGAACATACGAATAAAGCGTTACAGCAGCTATTAATCACTTATAAGTGAGTAATGACGAAGCAAGGAACTTTCACACTGATTAACTGTGACTGCGGAGAGAGAGAAACGAGAAAAAAGGAAGGCAGGGAGGTTAACCAGATGCTAGTATCCGGTATGCTACCCTACACTGGGGTTGGGGAATTGGGGGATGAAAGAGAAAGGGAGAGTTAAAAAATAAATAAGAGAAAAGCACCGACACACACGCGCACACAAAATCAGTCCACTCAGAGGCGTTCCGACAGGCCAGTAGTTCGTAAGAAGCCCAGTAGCGCTTGCACGGCTTTCTTCTGTGACGATGAGTCATGACGATGGCGCAGTGTACTTTCTTCTGGCAGCGGCTGGTCATCTAAACCGGAAATTGCAGCCTGTGGAAGGGCATTCCAGGCTTCTATTGTTTTCGGTAGGAACGCATATTTAAAACTGTCTACCCTGGCATTATTTGCGAGAAACTGGCCCGCATGGCTACCCCTGACGGTGCGAGTGTTCCTTGGTTTTAAATACGAACAAGTGGCTAAGTTTAGGGAATTGTTCTTTAGCATGAAAAGAGAATTCAACCTAGCTATTCTCCGTCGGTCTGAAAGGCGAGGTAGTTTAAGATGGCTTAGCATGTCACTAACCGAATCAGTGCTTCTAAATCTCGACAGAATAAACCTAGCTGCTCGCCTTTGTATTTTTTCAATCTTATCAATTTGGTATCTCCTATATGGATCCCATATAATGCTCACATATTCTAGCGTAGGCCGCACAATCGTCAAATATGCCATAAGCTTTGCTTTGGTTGATGGCAGTTTCAATTTTCTTCTTAAAAACCACAGCTTCTTTTCTGCAACGCTGCACAAGTGGTTAATGAGAGTTTTCCAACTAAAGTCTTCAGATAGGATGACACCCAAGTATTTAAAATGCGTTACTCGCTCTGACTCATGCCCGTCTAATCGGTAGGAAAAGGCCAACACATTTTTTACATTTTTTGTGACTGTCATGTACGAGGTTTTGCAATAGTTAACTTTCATTTTCCATTTCTTGCACCAGTCGCCTATATTATCTAGTGCAGCGTTTAAAGCGAGCTGGTCATTACGATGATTTATTCTCGAATATATAAGGCAATCGTCTGCGAACAGGCGAAGCTTAATATTAGGTGAAACTGTTTATGCAATATCGTTGATGCAGCACAAGAATTGAATCAAATAACAAAGTCGGTTCTCAAACCTTGATATGCACACAAAATATTTATTGGCGAATGCGGTGGTGGCACCACTTGCTTCCGTAAAAGCGCATGCTATCGCTTTGAAGCGACCACTGATTGCTGCACAGCGGTTGTGGCAAACACCAGTTCCGTTTTCAATTTGCGTGAGTTGGCCGTGAGCGCACCTTTAAACTATGTCGTTCGTTACCTATGATGACGTTTGCTCGGTTTCGTACGCAGCTCTTGCGAAAAGCAGCGTTGCTTTGACTGGGTGAGCGTTGGATGCGCGTGCACTTACGGAGTTCTGTCGGTTTCGTCCACAACGGTTGTGGCAAACAATAACCACAGTTGTAACAGTGGTTATTGTTTAGCATGCTGGAAGCTGCGTACTTCCGCATCTCCCAGCTATAACTCAATGGTTTCGGTACGAAAATTATGGTTACCCGCGGTAAAGGGTTCGAAACACGCGAATTTCAACCCGTTTGACACAGTGCGATTTGGCGGAGAACTTGACGAACTTGTAGCAGCCACTTTGGCATCCCCGAGATATTACTGTACGCCATATAAATGGCTCCTAAATTGGTTCAGATGGATAGCATTGGGTTAGATTTTAGTAAAATTTGTGAAATCACACATATAAATTTTGCTTTCTGGGCGACTTATCAGCCAAACATACACCGTACAAAATGGTCAAAATCTGGGAGTTTCCCGGGTAATCCGGGAGACTTGGCAGGTATGGACATGGCACAATGAGGGCACCATTGACAGCCCAAAGGAGCTTTTTAAACTACCTCTAGTACTAATTTCATCATCATCATCAGCCAGATTATGCCCACTGCTGGGCAAAAGTCTCTCACATGTTCTGCCAATCAACCTAGTCCTGTGCTTTTTGCAGCCATGCTATGCCTGCAAACTTCCTAATCCCATCTGCCCACTTGACTTTGTGCCTCCCCCTCACCTGCTTGCCTTCTCTGGAAATTCAATCAGTTACCCTTAATGACTATCCTGCCTATGCGCTACGTGCCCGGCCCAAGTCCATTTCCTCTTCTTCATTTCAACTACGATATCCTTAACCCCGCTTTGTTCCCTGACCCACTCTGCTCTCTTCCTATCTTTTAAGATTACACCTATCATTTTCCTTTTCATTTATCGCCGTGTCGTCCTCCATTTAAGTTGAACCCTCTTTGTAAGCCCTTAGGCTTATGCTCCTTAGGTACGAGAAGGTACGGTGTGGCTCTTATATACAGTTAAACCCCTTTGTAAGAGGCATGCTCCAGGCAGAAATTCTTGTCTCTTATATGTGATGTCTGCTATAAGCAGCGTACCTGATATGCATTTTCTTATCTACCCGTATTTCACTGTGGGCACACTGGTGTCTTATACACCCATTGGTCTCTTATAACAGTGTCTCTTATAAAGGGGTTCAACTACCTTCCTTTTGAGGGATAGTGGCAGAGTAGTACTCATGATTTGGAAATGCTTGCCGAATGTGCTTCATTCTATTCGTTTTCTTCTAGTTATTTCACTGTAGTGGTTGATCTTCGCCGTTACTACCAGTTCTAAGTAGTCATATTCCTTTACAACTTCCAGTCTCCCACCACTTATCGCAAAGCACTGCTGTCTGCCGAGACTGTTGCACATTACATTAGTTTTATGCATATTAATTTGCATAACTACTCTTCTGCTTTACTTGTTTATTTCAGTAATCATGAGCTGTAATTCATCCTCTGAGTTACTCATCAGTGTAATGTCATCAACAAATTGTAGGTTACTAAAGAACTCTTCCTTAACTTTTATCCCTAACTCTTCCCAATCTAGGACCCTGAAAAGCTCTTGCAAACATGCGGGGAATAAATAGCATTAAAAAGATTGTGTCTCCTTGCCTGACGCTCTTCTTTATTGCGGTTCTGTCGCTTTCTTCATAGAGGACTATGATGGCCGTGAGTAGATTTCTTTCA
Source organism: Rhipicephalus microplus (assembly GCF_013339725.1). NCBI lineage: Eukaryota > Metazoa > Arthropoda > Arachnida > Ixodida > Ixodidae > Rhipicephalus > Rhipicephalus microplus. The sequence continues at coordinate 131,135,296 of NC_051171.1, forward strand.
GTATGTTTATATAGGCTTCGTCGATGCCCTAATTTCACAGCGCCTGCATGAATGCTGATATCTTGGCTGAATCAAATACTCTATTGGATTATCTGGCCACTAAGAAGCTTCCATTGCATGTAAGAGTCAACCAGTATTAAGCTAAGACTACATTTAACATTCCACTGATGGCAAATCTGAAGCATACTATGTTAAATGAATAACCTTATTTTTTTGTGCAGCTGGGTGGGCTGAAGCATTCTGATTAGTCTTATAACATACAGGCATCAGTGCTTTAGAATTGCCGCTAAACCACTTACGGGTCGGAGCGGTTGCGCTTGGTGTCCACGGGCGCCAAATTTCGGCACTCCCGTACGTGCACTTCTAGCAGTCCCGATTTGTAGTTGTAGAGGATGGAGAAGAGGACTTCGCCAGTGACGGCCACCGTCCCATACCGACCGCCACCGGCTGCGCTGTACACGCTCGTCATGCTCTCACTGCGCATCTGCTGTGCCGGGAAAGAAACGAAAAGAAAGCCTTTGTTCAAAACCCTGCACAAACACAACACAATTGGCACCTCTAACTAGCACTGAAAGATCAGTTTCAGGTGGAACTGTTATTACAACAATTTCAAAGATGTAAGGGCAAAATGCGAGACATTTGGTGCCAAGAAAGTGACAGAAATGTCTACAGCAGAAATGCGATATTGGACAATGTCTGCATCTCATAAATGAACTAAAAGATGCACGGTTCTAACTACGGGAACGTTGTGGGTAATAAGGGCTATGTGTAAAAAAAGTAACTAGCATGAAAGGTGATTTCATGAACACTTCAATATTTTCTCTATTTTCTCAATTATTGATGAAGCCACAGCTCAATGTTAATAATTGTAGGGGTTTAATGTCCCAAAACCACAATATGATCATGAGAGATGCACTCTGCTCAGTGTTCAACATTTAAAACTTACAGACTGCTTTTAAACAGCTTTGCCGGAAACTGGTGTCATGAGATGAAGTCCTCAACTATGCCAAGGGCTCACTCCTCCATTTTTTAAAATTTCTTTACAGACTGGAGAGTTTCCCTAACTGTGACACCACGATGACAATAATCAAGGATGCCAGACTTGGCTACCTATGGCCAATTGGCTGCTTTTGGTGCCATTTGCATAAAAAACATGAAACTTCTGAAATCGTCAGCAACTTCAGTAAGCCCGCAGGTCAGCAAATAGTACGACATTTTCCGTGAACAGTTACGGCTTTGAGCGGTGGCATTAGGATGTCCTCGATCACTCGCACGTGCTTCTACGTGAAAAGTTAATAGAGATTATTTCAATGCAGTCAAGGGAGCTGATATCTCTAACACGAAGTGCAGAATGAAAATTCCTGCAGTAATAGTTCAGTTCCAGTTTGGCTACTTTCTCGGCAAACTTTCTGAGCGACAGTGAAGCATCATTACTTGCAGTTAAAAAAAAAAACGAAAAAAAATCTCTATTATCTGCAACAGAAATGCTCAAGCTACAGTGTTGCCACGCTTGAAGCATGAGAAGCAATTATACCTCTTTTACATGAGTCCCCTTGATCGTGATTATTGTAACAGTGGCACTCGCTAAATCCAATCAGTATAAGAGACAGCCCAAGCCACAGTTTGAATGTTAACTGCAGTTGATGAGTTAATTGCTCTTGGCAACGAGCAGGCTACAACAGGCTTTCCCATGGTGAATACTAAAGCTAGCTCTGCTCTGCAGGTTGACTTGCTACATTACACAACCTTTGTTTTTTCTCCTGTTTGGAGAATAGGAAAATAAGAGTCTGCACAAATGAATCTACTTACGCTGACGCCAATAGATGACAGACTCGTCTGGCTGCGACTGTAGATTCGTTCGAGTTCGTCATCTCGGTGTGTGCTGTCTCGATCCATGCTGTCTGCACTACTTTTGATCGAGGAGCTCTGTTGAAAGGACAAAAAAAAAAGGTACAGCGCGAGAGCGCTATCCACCTTTCATCCTCCTTATCTGCAAGCATCATCATGAACAGTCACCTCATTTTGTAGTTGTCAGAGGTCGAGCTCCGTTAAAACGAAGCAGTTTGTAGAAGTGTGCTTAGAACATGCAAAAATATCTGAGGGAGTGAAAGTGTGCCTGAACACATTCACTGTCAAACGATCTACGTAAGAGAAACGGTAAGGTACTTCTGACCTTGACACTTCAACTCTCACGGAACAACTTGTACAATGCGATGTATTACCATAGTGATTTACCTATATTGTAACATTTATACCATCCACTTTATTTGTTAAACTATTCAGTTACGATGCAATGTTTAGAATAATGGAAAAAAAAGCATACCAGCTTGTGAAGTTCATCACATGCACTTTTAACTTTCAGAGTGCCCACACGTACTCAAACTATTCAGCAGCAGGCAAAGAAGGGAAGCCTCCAAGCTAAGGTTTGTTAAGCCAATGCAGATAACATTTCTACTTTCTTGTGACTTCTTGAAGATCAACGAAGAAAAACGAGACGTTAAGTTTACATTTCCCTTCTTTCATAGCGAGGGTCTCGCTCTGGCAGACTGGATGCCCTGAGGTGGTACATGAGGGATTATTGGTCAGCTGCCATCTCGTATTAAGATCACATACTATGTGACGCCAAACTGGCAAGAATGAGTGTTCCATGCTCGCCATAATGGCAACAGGTGACGCTAATACTCTCACATATAAATGCACACCCATAAAGTACACGTACACAGGGGGATGACTGTCACCGTAGCGCAGTGGTAGACGCATTATTTGAAGGTCACAGAATCGAATCCTGCCAATGCCATGTTACATTTTCATCCATTTTTCTTCATGCCTACATTACTTTTAATAACGTCTCCTATACTTTCCTTGGCATTACTGTATGTTAGTTCTCATTATTATTGTGTCCAACAAAAAAAATGTGTCCTCAAATTCACACTTCCCTTTTTGAAGACTCAAATGTTATGGAATGCTGATGGCAAGAGGCAAGCTGAAAATTGTAGAGATTTGTCAGTGGAGCAACAAAACCTTGCGATGATTGCATCAGAGTGCTGTGAATGCCAAAGATGAAGTGAAGTTGCTTGCATTGTGGCAATAGATGAGACTTATTACAAGAAGACTGTAGAGAGCATTAGAAGAGAGCAGAAGAAAGGCTTAGAAAGGCGGCAAGACTCTGTCTTTTAACTTCCATGTAACAAAACTGAGGATGATCAAATAGAGAGAGAATGCAAAGTGAAAGAAAATTGTATGAACATTTTTAAGGCAGAAAAAATTTCCATGACCAACCAGCAATGCCATAAAGTTCGTGCATGCCAAAATGCATTGGAGCGAGTAGCAATGCCACGTATGTATCCGCTAGGACAAAGTTATCAGCACTCGTGATTCACAAGCAAGACAAAGGACAAAGGAATGTGGACAACACAGGCGTTGCCCTTCCTTAAAGTCTCTAATCTTGTTTGCACTGGCCCATTATGAGTACATTCTAACTGGCCCAATTCGCTAACTTGCTTGTACTGTAAGGAATGTGTCACAAACGTCACTATGCGACTGCCACGAAGATGGTTTTTGTGCCATTTTTTATGCTGTCGAAAGTGCAGCAGCCTATATGATTTACGGATTCACTGCTTAAATTTAGCTTGCTCGCACATACTGCAAGCGTGTCTTTACTTGCTTGTGACTACCGTAAAATCCCGAGCATGCTAAATCTAACTAAGCAAAATTCAATTTCTATTCAAGTTACTCTGCTTGTATGTGTGATTGCATTAAAACATTTCAAAAATCCATAAATACACTTAATGTGTCACATGTTTTTGTGTCCAAATATAGTTTTATATCCAATATTTTGGAGTGAGAACAGTAATAATAATAACAGGTCCTCTAGTCTTCATAAAGAGGGAGGTTGGGAGAAAAATCTCGGAAGCAGCTTGACTAGCTCCTACTCCCCGAAAAGTACAGTTTGGAGAGTTCACAGTAGCACAAATCAATAGCCTTACTAACACGGTAAATGAACAGGAAGTGAGGTAAAAAGAAAGGATGGAGAAACAGCATTATCACTAACAATGAAATTCACTTCCATTGGAAATAAAATTAATGCAACTGAGCAACTTACAATGCAAAATTAAACTCCAAAGATTTTGGCAAATATAGAGATTTATGAGAAGGGAACTTCGATAAACAAACAACAACAAAAAAAAAACAACACCCTCCGAATTTCAAGAAAACAGGAAGCCCTAATGTAACCAGTGCAATTTACCTCGTCCGCTCCAACAATGGCAATGGTGGGCAGAAGACGGTTCGAGTCATCACTGCCACCAGAAGAGTGGCGCGAGCGGCCCCTCAGGCGACCCCGGGGAGAAGAGCGGTGCGACCCGCTGCTGTCGTCAGCTGCAGTCGCACGAGAGGCACAGTTAGACAGGTGCGCAACGTCACTACACTCAAGCGCACATTCGCTGGGTTGCCCAAGTTTGAACTACATTTTAAAATGCAGAAAAATGTAATACAATGCAGAAACGCACAATAAAGGCAAGGGTAGACTATTTTTAATCACTTCCTCCAGGAGCTCGAAGTTGCAGTAAAAATATTTAGCACCATGATTAGAGCGTCAACTGATAAAGTTGCTGCTAAGGTACTTTGTCTGGCTAATATGACTCATTAGAAAAGCGACTAGATACCCCCCTAAGTACTGTGCTAATGCTAAAAGCCTGGCCCCGCTCAGCACAACGAAGTATGAAGCCCTCTAAGTAGGGGTTCATACTCCATTGCCATTTTGCACAGCCAGAATTCTTTTTAGGGAAAGGGGGATAAATTGAACAGCTTCACCCTCCTCTGGGCTTTGCCAATGCCAGTTATCTTACACCCGATAGATAAGTCAGCTGCTCCACTTCGTAAGGAGGCAGCTTTTTCGCAGGTTCTCTGGCACCATTTTAGCAACTCGAAAATTTCGGGGTCAATTTTTGTCTGTCATCATCAATACTTGCTTTTCCGGTTACTGGTGCTTACGAGCCCTGCGGTATGTGAACATGCGCTTGTCATTTCCACATATGCCTGACTGCCTTCAAATAGTTGAATATTGACATTTTGTAATGAAGACTTGGTCAAGCTGCTAAAAAAAAGGGCATCATTCTGTTTCCTACATTTTTATACTTCACTTCTCACTGAAATGTGCATAATTAACAGCTGTACAAAATCAACAAGCTTTTTTCTTATTTGTCATTCTTGAGGCCTAGTGTACATAATGACATTAGTAACAGATTGCGTGAAAAAAGAGGACCTGGAGAACATGACGTCTTTTTTTAAAAGCGAAACAACGCAGCTTTCGTCGGTACCACGACATATGCAGGTTACGACCCTGAACAAACGCAAGGTTCTCATATACATAACATAGCCAATGATAAGGAGACAATGCTGCACTGTTGGACAAATGTCAAAGTGCAACCTTCTACCGAGACAATTTTGAGCTACCAGTGATGCCAGCTTTACAAAATGCAATTGCAGCTTGAGTGATTTTCAAAAGTGAGAACCACAGTGAAGCAACATTGCAGGTAGCATACCTGCATTGCAAAATGTGCTCCAAGAGTGTTAGTAAGTAGTAAAGAGCAAAAAAAGGCATGAGAAACATTCAGAGTAAGTAGGCAGGATTGGTACAAGATCATTCAAACCAAGCTTTACACTGTTGATAAGGTGATGATAACCTTGTAAAACAGGAAAAAATTTTACTGTGAGCAAAGCCTAAATGAATGCGATACTCTCAATTAAAACATTGGTCTCTTGGACCCTGCTTACAACGAAATTCTGGCAGAGCATAATTTTAGTTAATTTCACATCTTGCCTTGTCCATGTTTTTACCTGAGCTAATCTGAGTTTTAAGTGGTTTCTGGTTAAAAGAGACAAGCACGCTAGAAGTATGCATCAGCCATGGTTGCGTGGCATTAGAACTGGTGCAAAGAGAGCTCAAATTGTTGATCCGAGCAAGATAGGTCATGATCTGCTATCATTGTTTTTATAAAGACTTGGGAAGAAAGCATTTTAATTACATAATAGATATGCCAGGGGGACCCCCAAGCTTTCCAAATGAAGTGAAACAGATGTTGGTCATGTGACATAAGCCTTGATTACGCAACCTAATGTGAACGCATATCTATCCCACTCGCAGTTTCACAGATATTTTTTAAATTATAAATTTTGTCCCTCATCCATGAAAACTGCCAATTGTTCATGGGACTCACTGCATGCACATTAGAGTGGCTTTTAATTGCAAGCCATCAAGATTTAAAATATTTCAGCAGTAAATGACAGATGTCTAATCTAATTAGCAATTAGCCCTATCAAAATAAACAGCTCTATTTCACAGAAAAAGTGGCCACAATGTCATAAAGGTTCTTGTTTTGTTAAAGAAAGGTGGAAACCTTCAACTTAAGGTGGAGCAGCTACTGTGCATTTGAGCACGAGTGTCTGTTCCACATATAAGAAGAGGACCCTGTACATAGGAGTGTAGCTTCATGAACTCCGTAGGAAAAGGCAATGAGAAAACTGTCACGCGCAGACAGAAAGCACTCCCACTTAATAATAACAAGCACAACATGCACACGCAGCACAAGATGCATGCAGCACACAACCAGCACAAGATGCATCCAAGGCAGAAGTGCAAGCAGGAGCATGCACGTAAACGAGGACGAGGTAAGAACACAAGACAGGCAGCAATGAGGTTACAGTGACGATGCAAGTACGCTTCTCGCTGTTACACCCAAGCCCCCCCACTGCATCGAAGAGAACAGAAAGTATTGCCATCAATACCCACGGTCTCAGAAGTTCAAGGCACATGTGTAAGTAGGTAGATAAGACAAAAAACAGCGCTTCAGGGAATATCACTGGATAGTTCTTCACAATGAAGAGCACACAAGCTGTACATGAAATCACAATGTTTCCAAAGCATGTAGATATAATAAGGTTGGCATTCTGACAGCCACAAACACTGCTTAAATCACTCTGCAAGATGCTCTCTCCTGTGCACAGCACTACACGCTAAATACAGTTGCACCCTTTAAAACGTCTCTTTGTACCACAACGATATTCGTCAACTATCGTGGATGTCTTTCCTTGAGCTACCACCACATATTAGATACCTCCTGGTCACTAGAAGTATGTACGCTATCAGGATGAGATAGCATTCTTGATTATTCAACAACAACCTAAGAAGAAATGGCAGCTCCACCCACAGAACCGCAGTGTGCCTGCCCTTCACCTGTGAAAGACAGTTGTGCTAGTTGGTTTCTGCTCGAACTGAAAGTACTTTTCTAATGTTTATACTAAGAATATTAAGAGTTGAAGCTTTGTCATCACCACCTCAAAAAGTAAGCGTGACCGAGCAACGATATCAGACTTTCAGATGAAATTTACAAAGATCTTCTAGTCTATGACCTAAAACCAGTGACACAAACGTAGGTCTGTATGAGAAAGTCCACTTAAAACACTCGAGAAGCACTTCACCTCATGAAAATGAGCAAATGCCATTGGGCGGAATGCTGATGCAAATTTTTTGTGGGAAGGAGAGTGGCGGCTCGAACGGAGCTGACATTCTCAGGTTCTAACAGAGTACAAAAATCTCACAAACAGAGAGATGTTGGGAAAGGTAAGTACACATGACTACTATAATCGTTGTATGACAGAAAAGACGCCCCAAAAGGGGACAACCATCTTTAGCGTGCAGGTTCTTTTTACCTTTCAAGGCTGTCAGCTTGCGCAGGACACCCGAGGTAGAGAAAAATGTGGACGAGAAATGGCGCTGGCGAAGGACCATGGATGAAGAGTGTGGGTTGGGCCGGTTCACCTTGCTGCGTAGACTAGAGGGAAGCGTGCTCGACTTGCAGTCGCTGGCACTGTTAGCGACAAACACTGAGTCTGGGATGCTGCCCGAACTGAGCGAGTTCGAGTTGCCCTTGACGGGTGATCCTGGTGACGACCATGCTGGGCGCACGGGCTCCTCTTCCACTTCCGGAATCGTCTCCGACGACTGCACTGATTTCTGCTTCGTCAAACATCCCGACGGTGGCCTGCTGCTACCCTGCTCATCTAGGCTGAGGACACTTTCCTCGGACGATTTGAAGGAGTAGTAACCAGTGTCGCGGAACGTCTTGCCCGGGTTGCCCTCGAGGTCTGCGATGTTCCCCACGGACTTCGTGCCCAGAAACTTGGACGTGCTGCGTTCACTGTCGCTGAAGGTAGCAAGCGAAAGGTTGTTTTCACTGCACGACTTTTCCTTGCCACTTATTCGCTTTCCAAGTCCGTCTGTGCCCTGGTTCGCTTCCGAGGGCTCCTCTTTGTCCTCGTGGGCAGCCGTGTCCAGAATAGAATGTTCGGACTTGGAAGCACCCTTGGAATGGAAGAGCTGTAAAGAGACACTGCCTGCTTTCCTGTAAGGTGCAAGACTGTCGCTGCTTCGTGTGACCACTAGTTTACGTTGGGCCAACCCTCTTCGTGCCTTAATGTAGAGTGATGATTCTGAGCGCGATTTGTCGGCAGACGTTTCAGTGGGAGACACACTGGGCTCCGGAGACATTCCAACCGTCTTGGGACAAACCTCGAGCACAGTCTCAACACTACCACAGAAGTCAATGTCGGAGCCTGTGGTGAGAGTCGACGAACTGTCACACTTGGCTGTGGTGCCACTGGCAATGCTGAACATGCCCGGCAGTTCAAGCTTCTCCTCGACGGTGACCGTGCTCAGCTTTGGAAGGATGCAGCTTGGTTCCAGGAACTCTAATTTAGAGCCTGGTTCTTTGGTTCCAATAAGAGGAACCTCCTGACCAGACTGTAACCGGAGAACGGGCACCTTGAAAGGGGGCAGGATGAAATGGTCTGACGGTTCCTCACCGTCACAACACGACAGCTTTGAGAGGGAAATGTTATCCGCTAGTGTGGCCCCCGAAGACTCTAGCATGTTATAAAGCTCGTCCATTTCATTGGACATTTCCGATTCTGTGGCAGTGTGGTCCGAGTCATAGCTCGGGATGCTAATGCTTGTTGAGATGGTTTCAGATCCTGACTCTGAAGGTGTCTTGCTCTTTCCCATCTTTTTCTTTTCAGAGAGGTTGGGAGAATCCACGTCGGAGCATTCACTTGAGCCTCCGGTCAACGTTAAGGGCTTGCACCTCCTCTCACGCAGTGGAGAAGCATTACGGCTACCGCTGACTGTATGCATCAAAGCAACAATTTGATACTGAATGTACTCTTGAGCCTTCATGTAGTCATTATGGTTGTGGTCTGAGATGATGGGGCAGCTGCTCTTTTCATCTTTGTTGACCTTCTCGTCCGATAGCAACTTGAGAGACTGCATAAGCTGTCTGCAAATGAACATGGTCTCTTCGGAGATGGTGGAATCGTTACTGTGACCACTTAGGTTATCGGCAAGCTTGTCATCTACTGCAGCAGAAAGCTGTCTACTTGGTGAGCGCCGCCCTGGTTTCTTGTGGTGACGAGGCTTGGGAGACCCTTCTTCATCAGTGGAAGAATACGTTCCAGACTCTAACGTGTCACTTCCGTAGTCACTGTTGTTGCTGCCGATGGTACTGCTACAACTGCTCTCCCCAGAGAGAGCAGCAGGAGAAACCGTCTGCATCAAACGTGTGATTTGTGACTCCAGGAGAGCCTTCCAAGGTGTGATGTTTTCATCGACTTTCTCAGTCTCGTCGCTCGTGCCAGAGATGTGGGCGAGCACTCTATTAACAATGTAAGCGGCCTCTTCGTCGGAATAGCAATCGGTGGATGAAGATCGACTGTGAATGCTCGTGGCATCTTCCTCTATAGCCGAATTCTTTGAATCCTTCATCATTTCGTCGTTTTGAGTCATTTCACTGGTTGAGCTGTTGCACATGCTTTCAATGCCTGATGTAAGTTCGTTTACAGAATCCGACAATGACTGCTGCATGTCAGTGTTAGCTTCTGAAGTGGGAGTGACAGACATGCGACTGTCCTTAGTCTGCTGGTTAGGATCTTTGGTAGTGGTGTTGTGTGAGTCGTTTTCAGTGACAGGATCAACGAGAATTATCGTGCTTTCATCGGCAGTTAGTGTGGCATCAAGGTTTTCAAATGAAGTGTCTTGCAAATGTTGCTGTGACTCGTTGAGCATGTTATATTCGGCAGTGTTATTAGGTTCGTTATCTGGCTGCACTTCAAGTGTGTCTTCTTTCTTTTTCTTGATGGTAGCAAAGCCTTCCTCTTCGAGAACAACTTTGACTTCCGCCACGTCCTCATCATCTTTCTTTTTTCTCTTGATTGTGCCGCAAGAGTCAGCAGCCTCGAATGCTAGGCTCGCTGCGGCCACCGCCTTTTCTTTCTTGCCTTGTTTGGAAGTTGCCCTTCTGTCTTCGTCGTCGCTGCTAATGCCTCCACTCTCGTCGGTAAACTCGGCGTCGTCGGGATAGTGAAATTTGCCAGTTCCCAAAAGTCCAGAAGTGAAGTATTTTTCTAACCTAGAAGACGCCAACTCCTCGGGGTCCTCTTCCAGCACTTCGACGTCGTCTACACCAGAAGTCTCAGACACCGAATCGCTGAAGTCCTCACTCGTGGCGATCGACCACCTCTTGTGTATCTCTTCCAGTGACGCGTTGCCAATCGCGAAGCTGAAGTATTTCTCCAGCTCGGAAGACGGGTTCTTCGTCACCGGTGTCGTCGCTCTGGAACTCTTTTCGCTCTCTTCGCAGCTCTCTTCGAGTATGGTGTGTAACGAGTACGACAGCGGATTGCCATACTGCGCGGCGTTGAATCGTGGCATCGGAGAAATGTACATGGCGTCGTCAGACGAAGTCGACGCGTCGCTGAACACGTTCTCTTCTTCTTCGTCGCACGACGTGTCACTTGTGTCACACGACGCGAGACCCGCCGTCGGAGACTGATCGCTCCGCGAAGAGTCGCCGACGTCGCCTTCATTTTGTTTCGCTGGAGCGACCGCAGTGGGGTCCGGTTCTGTTTCGGCGGACGGCGTTTCGTGACACTCGAACGATTCGGTGAAGTATTTTTCCAGCGTGGACACAACCAGGCCTTCGAGATCAATGTCTTTTTCCCGTCTTTCGCAAAGTGCGGGAGCTGCGGGCTCGGCCACTTTCGCGTCGTCTTTCGGTGCAGTGACGGCACTGTCGATTGTTTCGCTCGATTTCCGTTCCGCTTCGTCGACCGCGGCAGTATTACAAGAAGCAACACACTCACCGACGGTATCCTCAGCGGCGTTATCCGTACCGGGCTGTTCGCAATCCGAAACACACGCGGGCACAACCACCACCACCTGTTGCTGCTGTTGCACATCAACACACACGGTGGAGTCCGCGCTGCCCGCAGCCTGCGCTTCGTCGTCGCACGGAGGCGGGCCGCACGCGTCAGCGACCGCGCCGCTCATCGGCGGAGTCCTGTTGGCGGGGGCGCCGTTCTCCTCGAGCTGTCCCACTTCCCCGAGCACACCACCTTGGCCGCCACCGCCGGTGCTTTCCTCCGCCATGTTGGCCGACGCAGGTGCATTGTCCGCACAATCTTCGCCGGGACTCGGTGCGCGTACGCCTTTTCGACAGCTGTCATCTTCCTCGACTGGGACGTCCCGTTCGGGCCCGAGCGCCGGGGCGCTCAAAGGGACGCGGCCCTCCATGATCGCATCGTCCTGTACGACGAGCGAGTCTCTCGGCAACCACCGCCACGGTCCCGCGATGGCGCCGCCGTAGTAGTCAGAGCTGCTGCCGCTGTGGTCCTCCTCTCCCACTTCCGGCGGCGCTGAGTCAACGACAGGTGGAGCAGCGGCCGGCAGCAGCAGGACTTCTTGGCCCGGTTCTCCTACGCCGGCCGCCGCATCGCGCACGGCGGCGAGCGCCAGATTAGCGTCGTCCTCGTCATTACGATTGTCCGCCGGCCCGGCGAGAATAGGAACGGCTGCTGCCGCTTCTCCGTGCGATGCCAAACTGGTTCCCTCGTTGCCTTTGCTGATGGTGCCGGCGGCAGCCGACCGTTTGCCGCGTCGCCGTCCCATCGGGCCCGAGGCGCTGCTTTCGCCTTCCTCGCTTCTCGCCTCCTCCGGAGACCTTTGGCCGGGGTCGACCACCTGCGGCCCCGCGGCGGCAGCGACGCCTAGGAGCTCTTCCTTCGGCGCCAATTCTTCCTCCAAACCACCTCCGTCCTCCTCCACGTCGGACGGGAACTCCCAGTCGGAGCTATCTTCCACGTACACGGCGCCCTCAGGCCCCACGGCGAGCCGGGAGCGCAGCAGGAGCCAGAGCCGGGACGCCGCCGCCTCCACCTCGGAGTCGTCCTCCGAGGATTCGGACGAGCTGCTGATGAAGACCAGCTTGTAGTCGTCGGGCGAGCGGTCGCGCAGCTTGACCTCGCAGTCGGACGGGTAGTCGTCCAGTGGCCACAGACGGCTGTCGTAGCTGTTCTGGCTGGCAGGACGCGAGGGCCACTGGTCCGACGCCGCAGAGGACGCGGCCGCAGATTCCTTGAGCAGGTCGCGGATCCGCAGAGATCGCCTCCGCAGCTGGTCCAGGCGCCGAGCAAGCGGCGAGCAGGGCGGGCTCGGCGGCGCATTAGTGGAAAAGGAAAGGACATCGCCTAGCGTGGGATTAGTGTTAGCGCTAGCCGCGCACGTAGGCTCGCCGCCGCACAGAAGAAAGTCGTCAAAGACAAGCGGGGGCGGGAGGATTGGGAACTGGCAGCAAGGGGAGGGGCATTCGTTAGCGGGATGAACGTTATTTGGCGCGAGAGAGTCGCCGCCACCGCCGCCACTGCTTTCGCCGCTGCAGCAGTCGGCGGTGTCCTCATCTGTCGGAGAAGACAAGCCGTAGCAAAACGGAAAAAAACTGTTCAGTATCTGAGGAAATCCCCGCCGAGTACAGACATACAAAACACAAACAGAGAACAAAGGAAAACACGGTAATTACGACAAAACAACACACTTCCAAATCGTCACTCAGCATGCACACGTATCACTGTACTGCCATTCCGACGTCCAACATGCATGGCGCTGTGTACACGACTGAAAAGAGAAGCGAGGTTGAAACGCCGTCATAGGTCATCCCCTCAACTGAATTCGTCAAGCATACACCTTCAAAGACAGTCCAAAGTCAATTATCTGCCCCATGAAACTTATTTCGTCACTTGCAGATCCCAATAAAGGCGATGGCTGAAATTAAGAAGGATTCTTTTTTAATCCTCCTTGGCTGCGACCGGTATCGCAAAACATGCAATACTTACAAAAAATTAAAGTCAATGAGCAGGGTTCCCTCTTTATGCACTTTTGAACTCCTCCCGCGCCACTTGCAATGAGGAGACCACTGATATCACAGGAAAGCAAGAACACCTTTTAAATGAGAGTCTAAATACATTTTTCTCTCATTTATGCACTTTTGTACTGACCGCGCACATTCCCGAAGCAATAAAACAAAAAGTACTGCTGACGACCCAAAGAAGCATTTGTTGGCATCGCGGTTCACGTTCACTTACGAGAAAAACAGGAACCCAGCTTTACAGAAGCTCTTCAACAACGAACGACAACAAAAAGCTAAACTGTCCGAGCACAACTTGACCGCCGTGTCGCTCTCCGCAGCGTCGTTGTCCAAGCACTTGACCCCAGCGCTGGACACAGCGGCGGGGGACCCTCATATAGCTTCCTAGAGGCGTCGTTCCCAGCCGTAAAACTTTTATCAGCGACACGCGTTGGTCGCCCGCGAAAGACGATCAAAGAGGCGAAGCCGCCACTGCAGACAAGATGGCCGAGTAAATACAACGCGCCAAGGGCACACACGACGACGAGAATGCTCGCCGTTAGCGAACCGCGTGCGTAATTACATGTCGATCGGACGCGTACGTATAGAGTGAAGTGAACTTCTGTCGGTACAGATGCAGTCAGGTCGACGGCGCTGACCAGTAATTGGGAGCTTTCACATGGCGCTCGCGGGGCAGGTGGCGAGTGACCAACGCATAACTGATCGTCACATCATTCACTTTATCAGTGATCATTAACCAGCTAGCGTTGACGTTCGTCCTTGTCGGCAAGGCATACACAAGCCTGCCTATGCTCAAATGACGCGAAGGTAATCGTTTACGTTTATGTGTATATATGTGTCGAGTTGGTGGTTTCGTATGTTGTTCAGGCTTTAATCATCTAAGTATAGGCCTACACAAATGTTTCGATGCCAGTTGCAGAGACTCAGGAAGTTACACTGTCTTATAGGCAACATACCAAACGATAAGGCAGAAATTCACTCAGTAGGAGTGAATTTTTCAATATCGTATACACTAACACATGTGGACACTTTTTTTTCACTTCGTATCGTACCAGCGGAAACGACTTATCAGGGTGACCAGCTGCTGTTACATTGGTGATTGGTGTCGTGTAAGAAATTTTCGCGCACAACGCGTCGTAGAGATGTCGCCCATAAGATTTCTTGTTTTTGCTACCCCGCCAATCACGTAATACGCCTCATGATATAACCAAACCTTTTTTTTCGTACTTTCTTGTATTACTGAAAATGACATCAAAAGTGAAGAGAATTGGGAATTACCCAAATTCTGTTTCCCGTACTCATATAAGTTTAGACGAAATACTCGACAAACCTAACCGTTTTTCTGGGCTTCATCATATGACACAAATTGACGAACACAGAAAAAAAGGGGGAAGCGTACAGAAAGTTTCATTGTCATAGAAAGCCAGTTGAAAAACAAAAACAGCACAAACGCAACGGACGAATACAAAAAGACTGGGCGGAAAGTCAGCGCTCGTTTGTCTCTATGTTCGTACGTTGTTTGTTTGTATATATACGAACTGCCCAGTATGGGCGCCAGAAACTTCCATACAGTGTGACTGGTGCGGCCAGGAATGTCTGACACGCTCTTGCTGCAACTACGCAAGCGCACGTAGTGCAAACTAACAAAACAAAATGAACTACCAAGAGAGAAAGTGTGCAGTACGCCCGAAAGAACCACTTCAGCACTTTCAATGTGACAACGATGAAAGAAGACCGACGCAAAGTTGAACAACCTCCCGTTTCGCCGATTGCGAAGGTTACTTCGCGAACAGCAATGCGATTCGCGTAAGAAAAAAAAAAAAACAAAAAAACCCCCTAAGCTGAGCTATATGAGAGGCACCAAATTAGTCGGAATGGCTTCATGACAATGTTTTGTAGAATGTGTGCACGCACTTTTTACCAACGTTACTACTTACTTTGCTGACGCTGAAAACTGACAACACTAACCAGCTAACAAAATAGTTAACCAGGCTATATTTACTTCGTGCCGTGTATACAATCAAAAGCATAAAAACGAACAAAATATTGAAATGGCGTCAACGAATGACGTTCTTTACTACACTTTAAGATGGCACTCCAGCGACAGTAATAATCCACCAAGGGATTTCACAATGTTTGTTTAATTAGAGCCAATGGCAAGTCCGGATCCACAAACAACAGTCAAATGATTTATTTTTTTTAGACATTGTAACTGGAGGTGGGAAGCATTCGAAATACTAATCTCTTATATTACGGTCAGAGAAGACTTACCATTAGTGGGGGCAATGCAATCCGGTCATCTGAATTTCGTCCATAAGCGTCGGTACCAATGACATCATTGCGACGTCCCCAGTTTCGCGTATATACGAAAGTCACGAAGCGAACGTTTCTAGTATATAGCCAGTCAGGCTGACAACTCGCTGGTGAAATCACCGACAGTAGAAAGAAAGATGGCAAGTCACAAGCACGTAAAAAGAGCAATGGACGCGTATTCGTTATTCGAAGGTCACGGATTCAGTCCCTGCCGGGGGCAAGTCATCTTTTCATCCAGCTCTTCTTTCTTCCCATTTACATCAGAAATACTTCTAGTAACATTCCCTATACTTTCCTTGGCACCATTGTCAGTTAGTTATCATTAATATTGTATCTAACAAAGAAACCGAACCATTTAATTTGCACTTTTTTCCCCCCTTCAAGCACGTAAAAAGGCGAATAAAATGCACGACATCGCTATAAAAAGTGGGCATATTTCACGGCCACGCCGTGGCACGATCTTTATTCTTTGCACAATTTCTGGCTCCCAACGCATTCGCCCAGGGTAAGGGATACCTCTGATAAGTATTCAAGAATTGTATAGCGTACGCGCACAATTTACAATGCACTTCATTTCCCAGAATAGAAAAAAAAAAAAGCATGGAAAATAGGTTATTTCGCTAAAAGCTCTCTAAACAGCTCGGGCGAGGGGGAGAAACTCTCTCTATGCCAAACCTGGTTTCAACAGTGCGCAAAAGCGGCACGCAGAAACGCTGCAATCAACGCACATATCGTATAGTTATGTGCAAATTCTCTGTAAGTGAATGTCCGTCGTTTTAGCCTGAGTCTATCATCAGTATCTGTTGAATAAGGACAAACGAAAAGAAGGAACGATCGTAAAGAGGGAACCGACCACGATAGCTCGATCATCGATAGCTCGAAGAACATCTATCTATTGTTTCGCAAGCAGAACGACGATATGATTACGCGGCACGCTCCGGAAATTTCGACAATATCGACACAGCACACTTTAGCCTCCGTAGAACTTCGACCGCCGCGGCCGGAACTAAAACCACGGCTTTCGGGTCAGTGGCCCATGCCCCGTGACCCCTGTATCACCGAGGAGGACAACAGTAACGCTGCTATATAACTAAATAAATGCATTGATTGATTGATTGATATGTGGGGTTTAACGTCCCAAAGCCACTATATGATTATGAGAGACGCCGTAGTGGAGGACTCCGGAAATTTCGACCACCTGGGGTTCCTTAACGTGCACCCAAATCTGAGCACACGGGCCTACAACATTTCCGCCTCCATCGGAAATGCAGCCGGGATTCGAACCCGCGCCCTGCGGGTCAGCAGCCGAGTACCTTAGCCACTAACCGCGGCGGGGCGACTAAATAAATGCATGCTTTTATGCCCGAATTCTGAACACGCGCATACAACTGTTGCTTGAACTTCGTGCCTATGTTTATGCATATTAAAGGGACACTAAAGAAAAACATTTACTTGCTTTAGATTCATGAAGTGCACTCTGAGAACTATAATGAGACACGTTTCGCATTCGCAAGTTCGTTATTAGCGGAGAAAATGAAGATTGAAGTTTAATTTTTAAATTTCGCGACGAAATCTCCGCACTTGAGGTAAAAAAAAAATCGGAATGTTTTTTTTTCTTCTGTGTTTTCGCCGAGATTGGCTCGGCGAAATCTTCCGAAACTTCCTACGCCAGTTCCTATGGCATCCGCAGATGACTATGCACTTCGTTTTTTATCGATCAGAAGCTACGTATAGGACCCAGTAGACGCGTTGAAAATCTATGACTTCACGCTGTTTGTTGCGAGAATCTCAAGGTGGCGTCAGAAAACGCGCGAAAAGAAAATCTAACTTGCCAAGCCTCGTGTCACGGTGGTATAGTGGACTTTTCGGGATTGTGAAATTGAACTTTACTAATACGCAGAGAAAAAAAAATCGGTTTGCTCTTTATTGTCTCTTTAAGCACGAACACACCAAGGAAAGAGGCAGCTGAAAAAGGAGATGTGAGACAGGGCGCCACCGCGACGTAGCTTGTTTCACAAGCGGCGGTAGAGCGAGATGACGATCTAAATTCAGAGCCGAAGTGCTATTATACTTTGTATCCTTTCTTTCGCTTTCCGTATGCCAGTGCAAAGAGAATGCATCGATGTGCTCCGATTTCCCAAAAGCAGACATCGTTAAGCGGCGCTTAGAAGCCACGAGGAAAGGGTTTCGAAACAAAGGCGAGCGGCGAAAAAAAGAAGCAGGTTAACCGGTCCATTAAAAGAATGGCGGCTATAACGCCGAGGATGGATGGAGCTGCTTGGCGTAACGGTTCACGGAGTCTACCGATGCAGCTGTTCTTTCAAGGTGGCATCATGCAAACGATTGAGTACGAAAGTACGTCTCACCGTGCACGAAGGTGAAGAAGAAGAAGAGGACGGATAGATGGAAATGACCGCGTAACACACATTGCGTGTACGAAGACCCCGGCAGGGGTGGTGGTAGTGGTGGAAGGAAGGCGGGAGGGGGGGGGGTTGCGAAGACGAGCGACCGTCCTCAATTTGAAGTAAACGAGAGGTGCTCGAAAGAGCCGCGACAGCTTACGCGGAAAAGTGGAAACACCGGCGCGTCAAACTTGTAAATGTCACGCGTGCACTTTTGTTTTGTTTTTTCGCCAGTCACGCTCAGTTAAGCTGTAATGGGGGTCACGGGCTGCCATGAGGTCCAAGCTTTGCGATTCAATCTCCGCACTGTTAACTAAATCAAGCAGTTGACAGCCGGCGCCTTGTCTGCTTTGCGCTGTTTTTATCTGTACACGATTAAGTTCCAAATGGATCGCATTCGCTGTTTCTTCAGGTAACCAGATGATCGAAACTTCCGGAGCCCACCCCTGCGCAGGCATCCCTCATAATACCACCGCAGCTTTTGGGACGTAAAACCCCAACACTTATGTATACAATTCGAGTCATTCGGTACATGTAAATGGGGAGAAGCAATTCACACACAACTGAAGCGAAAGTAGCGAAGCTCGCGACACACAGAGAGAGAGAGAGACAGAGAGAGAGAAAAAGAGAAGGCTACCATTGTGTTCGAAAGCACGGGTAACACAAAGAGCGACACTGAATTTCCACCGCTGTACAAGCATTTTTAATATTATATATCTACGCTCGAGATAACGAAGCAACGACGACAAACTGCAGATAAGGAGGGAATGAAGGAAGTCTGTGTGTAATTACAACTACCCATTACGCCTCCATTACGACTCCTGTCGCTTGCGGGAAGTATAGTGGTTTGTATCTGCATGTATGCGTAGGGTGTGTGCCTACGTTTTTGTAACAGCCGCGAGGAGGGGCGTGGGATGATGTCGAAAAAGAAAGAAAGAAAAAAAAAAGCAAACGGAAGTAACGTCGTTTCAGCCGTTTGCCTTGACGGACACGATAGAACCGGCATTACTTTTATATGCAGCAAATTAATGTGACGCATTCCTGCCATTTTGCACGCGTGGCACACGGCGTCGCCTTCGGACAAGTCTTTCGTCGTATAGTTTACACGCACAAATATATCGACAGAATAATATAATAATATCTCATGTAGTACATTCCAAAATCAAGATTATAATATATAACAATATAATCTCATATTTTACGTTCCAAAATCAAGATATGGATATGAGAGGCGCCATAGTGGAGGGCTACGAAAATGTCGACCATCTGGCTTCGAGTTATAGGTTCGAGTTAATCGATTCTAAACTTGATAACCCTTATTATCAATGCACAAAATCACATTTATCGGTTACCACGTTTAGCGTATGCGTATACGAGCGTGAATTTCTACGGCGTAGCTCTATAGGGCTGCCACTCGGAAAACACGGATTCGACTATACGGCTAAATCCCGATTTTTCTTAGCACGTCCATCTGGATTTTTATTAAACACTCCGAGTTTCGAGTCACGGTCACTCGCTCTTCGAAGGGAGCTCGAACACGGACACATTTCGCCTTAATAATAATATATCGCATACGGTTCGTGTTCTTATTCTTACCACAGGCTAAATAAAAGAGGCGACCGCGCATGGGAACGGCTGCAGCCATCGTGCCCGGCCCACAAAAGCGCCAAATACAAACACGCCATGCACGGCACCGGCCGGTCCGTTCCCATGGCCCCTGAAAAGCGCGTCTCGCCTTTCCAAATGCGCACAGGTGCCGATTTCGCAGCACAATGCGTGCGCAGCCATTCGTGAAAAGTGCAACGAAAAAAAAAAAAAAACAGAAAGGTAGAGAGGAGACGCCGCCGACAATGAAAACGAAAGCCGATCCCGGCGGATCACTTCGATCGAATAGTTTGCGGACTTCCCTGAAACTGAGATGCACGCACGTGAGCCATTGAAATATATATGCAGATTTGTTTTTATTTTGAAAAGCTTTCAGAATATGGCCTAGCGCTAATCACTTCGTTGTTTCTTCAAGTCAATTTCGCAAAAAAAAAAATTGACGCATTCTGGTAAGCACCATCTCGGAAAACGTTTTTTCAGAATACTTGAATTATTTTATACGGTTATTCGTTTGACACAACTGAATGAATTAAACGCACAATTGGACTAGAAAAAGCGTAGAGAAGATTATATGTTTATTTGAACGCAGCGTGACAATTATGACCAGAATTGAAATAAATTAAGATGAACAAAAAATGGTCGCTAATCTGCGTGCTTCTTTGCAAATGTCGTCGAAAGACGATAGTCTTCTGCCGGCTTTCTATCGGGCATAGTGTCACATTTTCTGCGCAGCGAAACAAAGACTAGAGTCTTGAGGATTACGTATATATGTATTTTCTAGTACAGGAACGCACCATATAATAGTTACGTATTGATGTTGCGCCTCAGATATGCGTAATATTTGCTTTTCAATCGACAGTGCTCACAAGTATGAACGCAGCCACCAGTTCAAAATGGCTAGGCGGTCAGCAAGTGCTTAAAAGTTTGGCCGGGTGGCTAAATGGTGTGACAGACAAATAGACAGACAGACAGACAAACCTAAATTTCTGCGTGGAAGTATACCAAGAAAGAATATCGTCTTCAAAGCACCCGTTAGCTGATCCCGAACTCACAACCTTCGAATTCCTCTTCGTTTTTTTTACGATTCTCCTCATGAAGCAACAAGACCATCACACACCACTACAACGCCTATACTCGCATCAATCAATCAATCAATCAATCAATCAATCAATCAATCAATCAATCAATCAATCAAGTTTGCAATAGTTCTAATATACGGAAAGATGCTA
Source organism: Rhipicephalus microplus (assembly GCF_013339725.1). Taxonomy (NCBI): domain Eukaryota; kingdom Metazoa; phylum Arthropoda; class Arachnida; order Ixodida; family Ixodidae; genus Rhipicephalus; species Rhipicephalus microplus. The sequence goes on from NC_051171.1 coordinate 131,156,095, forward strand.
TTATATTTTCTTTGATTACATTTCTTATCTGGAAAAACCGGGAACGAAAAGATGGCCATAAAGGGAAACAAATCAATTAAAGCAATGCGCTGACACGTACAGGTAACACGGTGCATCGACTTGGCTTGTTTCAATATTTCAAAAACAGAGCTGCAGTCCGTGGGAATCGCGCGCGCCCTCACCTTTGGCGCCTCGTTCACAAACTTCAGCGAATGCTGACTGCTTGCGGCTCGAGCGCCAGGAACATGGCCACCGTGGTTTCCTCACCAGGCCTTTTTGTCTGGTGCGAGCCGAGACAGTCGCACTGTACTGTATCTTGGGTTAATAAAATCGTGCTTGTTGACGGTCTGCCTCGAATGACATCTCTGCATTCGTCGTGTCGGAGCGTAGACGAACCTGGCCGTATCGCTTTAGGGCCGAAGCTCCTTGGGTGTGGGTCTGGCCTTCCTCCGTTGTTGTCCTACGTAGCCACCGGTGGCACCCCGTCCTAGAGCGGGTATGTGCCACAGAGGATGCGAGATGGGAGATGGCGGTACTTGGAGTGTTCTCTAGATGGGCGCACGGACGGACGCACGGACGGACGGACAGACAGACAGACTAGCAGACGGACGGACAGATGAATGGACGCGCGGAGCTGGTATGTGCCACAGAGAATGCGAGATGGCGGTACTTGTTCACTGGATGCACGCACGGACGGACAGACAGACTAGAAGACGGATGGACGGACGCGCGGACGTACGGACGGATGGACGCAAGAATGGACGGACAGACGGACGGACGCACGGATGGTCGCGCGGACGGACAGAAGCACGGACGGACTGACGGGCGGTTCGCCCCACTCATCATCATTCACTCAGTGAGTATGCTGTGATCTTTTGTGCGCGACAGCAGTGGAGAACGTCACGTCCCTTCCCGGTCGCTTCGTAGGGAAAGACTTTCGCAAACTTATCTCCACAATTGATACTAATCATAATGCTTATTTGATGCAAGGTGGACACGACATTCCACGCTACTCACGGCTACATTTTCTCGATTTCAGCCTGCATTCTAAGGTAAATAAGTGGATGGTCAACTATTAAACCTAATTAATTGGCTTACTGGATAATTGTGGCTTCTTGCAAAACCAACGGATAGACAGGAAAACAAACAGACGGTATGCATGACAGACTAAGAACGAGTTGCTTGACGGGACATCGAATCTCTTCAGTTTGGTCACATTTTGCATGAATCCCAAGAACAACCCCTGCAAGTTTTAATTCATTTACCGCTGCGCCCCTTGACGATAATAAGCAGGACCATTTGTGCTCCGTGAGTAAAGTTCAAGCATCTCACTAATTAATTCAACGCCGAGCAGATTAATCCCTCACTTGAGCCGGCTGCTCCGAAAACACGAAGCGCATTCGTATCTTCGTCAAGAATCCGATCGGAAATTAAAGTCACTTCAAACTCGATTGGAATACAATATTGCGAGTATTCACCATCCTATACACAAGCAATAATATATATATATATATATATATATAGGTGCACCAACTTCTTGGTTGTAAACATGTAGCAGCAAGTACTGTACCCAGAATATATGTGCTAGAGCCGTTTCCTGGATATTGTTGTTCAAAGTATACGCGTCTATACAGGGATCTTTAACATCGAGTAATCAATCGTTCATTTAATCAGGCTGCTTAACCAATTTTTATTCCTGTTCACGGATGTCGCCGCATTGCTCCCCCCCATCCCCTTGCTCATTTTCACGCACGCACACAAGCTTTCTGCACGTAGCGTGGTTGTACATTGCCTCCGGGATTGGCACACCATTGACCAAGCGACAATGTCATGTGATCCAGTCATCATGTGACGTCACGTTGTGTAACGGCATAGTGACGTCATGATGACAACATAATGACGTCACCAATTTCGGTCATCCGCAGCGTCTCCGGGATCGGCACTCCTTCGACCAAGCAACGACTCCACGTGAAACGTCATCACGTGATGTCACGTTATGTAACGGCAGTGACGTCATGATGAGAACATAACGACGACACCACTTTCGGTTATCACTGAAGCCACGACGGCGACATCACATGATGACATTTATGCGTCACTTTGTGCTGACGTCGACGCAGCCGACGGTCAATACTCGCGCTTGAAGAAGCATTCGAAGCTTTCGCCTTAGTAAAGTACGTAGACCCGTTCGACGTTCGCCAATAAACAGATCGAATTAACAACAAAGCACGTAATACGTATCCACACCAGAGAGAGAGAGAGAGAGAAATAGAGAGGAAAAGCAGGGAGGTTAACCAAGCTTGGCTCGTTTGGCTACCCTATACACTTGGGGTGGGGGAAAAGGAGAATAATAGAACGGAAAGAGACAGAAAAGAAGAGGAGTAAGAAAGAGAAGCATAAATAGTCAGCTCGAGACTACACAGCACGGCCTCGCACAGTTCTTTCACAAGCGGTCGTGAAGTTTGGTGGTCCTTAAAAAGTGCAAGAGGGCTTTCGTGGCTTTGCGCGTATGGGAAGCCGTCGGCCAAGGTCCCAGGATCTTCTCTTCTGTAATCGGCCGTGAATCCAGCTGACAGAGCTTGGCTTCCATAATACGTCGTTCGGTCTGGTATGCTGGGCAATGACATAGAAAGTGCTCAAGCGTTTCCTCGCAGGCGCAGATGTTGCATGCCGAAGTGCTCGCCATTCCAAGGAGACGAGAGTACGAATTCGTAAATGCCACGCCCAACCTCATGCGACACAGTAAAGTTTCAGCGCATCCACACCAGGCTTCGCCAACAACTTCCTTGCAGGCGTAATTGAAAGCAAGCGGACCGTTGAACGCCGCCGAAATCGGCTCGCGGCATCGAAGGAAGTCGCGAAACGATTTCAAAGGGAAGCGAAGGCAGCCCGAACGGTCACGCACGCGGACAAACGCATTCCTTTTAGGCCAAACTTTCCCAAGGCAGCAACGGGGCACTCGTTTTCCTCGCTTAGACATTCGGACACTGCACTACTCTGTGTGTATACAAGCGACGAGAGCCGAGCAATCGCCGATGGTATGCCCGTATATAACAATAAATAGAAAAAAAAAGAGACTTGAGGAAGTGAACGCTGCGACAAGCGGAAATAAAAGAATTTAGAGGAAGGAAGCGTGCAAGAAGGAAGGAAGCAAATTACCAAAGAAAAAAAAAAAGCGAACAGTGTTCAAGGATTCTCTCACAGACAGGCCCGAGTTTTCGTTCATTTCTCAACATTCTTATTTTTGTTTTCTGCAAATGGACATACGGGAGGTCGTTTTCTTCTATCCCTAATGAATGAAGACGAGTGTGCAGGTAACATTCGTTGGTGGACATTGATGCAAGGTAATATCCACATGAAATCAATGTGGTCCACCACAAAATAAGACATCAGCGTGGGCTCAACGACCGAAAACAGGCTGTGTAGGCATATATAGGCAAGACGCGTATGCAGTTGTGACTGCACTGTTTGATCAACGCTCATTACGATATATGCGTGCAACAGAAAAGAACTCGGGCAGTCTATGACTTCGTGTTTAGTGTCTTTGGCTATAGTTCTATTACAATGCCCTAAGCGTTATATCAATGTGCGGGGCAAATAATAATAATAATAATAATAATAATAATAATAATAATAATAATAATAATAATAATAATAATAATAATAATAATAATAATCAACCGCCAGGCCAGCGCTACGTGCCGCACAGTCACAACAAAAGCTGGAAGAGCGGCCTTTCGGAGCCTTCACTATTTGAGTAACTGCTAGAACCACACTCGCAGGGTATCCAATCATCATAATTTTTGTGTAGTAGGCAGACATTCACTATGCCATCCTTCGGCATTGTTCGGAAAAGCGTGGTACTTGCTACGCACTTGAAAAGAATTTTGTGCACTTTCTTTTTATGCTGTGGCTGACGACGATGAAGAATTATGCCCGAAGCGTTTGTAATGGCTTGGAGCATTTGACGACGCCCTCGTTACACAATACACATTGTGTGACGCCTCGTTGTTCCTTTGCTGTTACAAAACGCTTTAATACTTATACTAACGCGTTTAATTTCCCGACATCGAACCTGTTTGCAGCAGAGTTTCAAGTACCGGCGTGGTTGATTGTTTGATTTTATTGAGATGTGGGGTTTAATAACGTCCTAAAACCACCATACGATCATGAGAGACGCCGCAGTGGATAACTCCTAAAGTTTTGACCACCTGTGGTTCTTTACCGTGCACCCAAATGTGAGCACACGGGCCTACAGCACTTTCACCGCCATATAAAATGGAGCCGCCGCTGCCGGGATTCGATCCAGCAACCTGCCTGTCAGCAGTCGAGTATAGCTTAGCCACTCGACCACCATGGCGGGGCAGAGTAATATAATAAAATGATGAAACTGAAGAGGCTTTGTTCATTTGGATCGATATTGAATTAACGCACTGAAAGCGTCCCGAGCCAGGAAACAAAAAAGAAGAAAAAGAGAAAAAAAACGAGCGATTCGGTGTCACGAACGAGTAAAAAACTTACAGCCCTTAATTAAAACGTTTACGACAAATTATTTCGCCTCTCATGACTCTCAGTCCAGGCCTTAGAGTAATGTAAAATAGGCAGTTTCCATTCCTCCACTCCCCCTTTCCACACATCCACACATACACACTATCGCCCTATACAGAAGTTATCTCGATAAATGCGGCTGACAAACGTAAACTCCAACCGTCCTATAGTAACACCGCCATAAATTACAATATGTTACCCGTACTTTTGTGGAGGAAAAGACAACAAAAAACTTTAGTCGCGAACCATAGGGCCGTTATCGATAGACACAACAGTTGAACAGTGTTAACAGTATGATAGTATAGCGCATATAAAGTTTTAGAACTGTCCATCTGCGGGCCTCATTTATGTAACGATCCTTTGTTTTTATATAACTTTATTTTTCCCAAGGCCACTGGTGTAGTAGGAAGGCTCGCCAATACGCCATCGCCCCAATCAGGCAGCCTTGTCACTTTGATAAGAATAAAATAAAATTAGTGGCAAATAACGCTTACATAACGCATGCTCTATTACTCATATATACGTAACTCTTATTATCGATGATACGAATAACGCCCTATTCCCAGCATTGTTCAGCTGGGCGCCCCGTTTGCGCCAGCGAGACGCGAGCTTTTGAATGGAGTCGGAGCCGACGCCTATAACAATTCGACTGACGCCAAATATAACGCACGTGCGAGTATGAGAAAGAGAGGGGAGAAGAGAAACGGAAGAGTAGAGATCCATTTGGGCATTGTTCCCACATGGCCAGCAACAGCGGTGGCGTTAGAAGAAACGAAACAGAGCCGAAGGGAAGAGAAGAGAAAAACAAAAACAAACTCGCATCATTACTAAGTGTTCTCAATAGGAAGAGGGTAAGGAGGAAGGGAGCTCGGTCTTTTGGCGTTGGGTTGCTCAGCACTCTTCCCGGCAATATCACGCGCCTCCCCCAGTCCCTCTCGGCTCTACGAAGAGAAACGCGAGCTCGCGCACCTGCAGCTATACTATTTACGAAGCATCGCCCACTCGCTCGGCCGATGCAGCGTGCAGAGCGCGGGAACATCCGATGTCTGCGTTCATGGCGTACAGAGCTATAGGATTGCATGGGCGGGCGCCGATTCGTAGAAAGAGCGAGGTATATACGGCGACGCATTAGAAAAATAGCTGTGCGTGTATTGAAGCGACGGCTCCCACGTATACGGCCGAGAGCCAGAACACTACCAGACACGTTAACCCATGGACATGAAGTGGGAATGTTCAGACCGGCAGTTTGATTTGAACGACACTTTCAGATCGCACCTACGACATTAACGATAGAATCAACCTTACAGGGTTCTTTTTGCCTTATATAAGCGTTTAAAAAAACAACACATGCAATGACAGGACTCGGCAGGGGCACTTGGGCCTTACTGACAGCATGACCAGTCGAAAGCGTGCAGGGGCGGCAGCAGAAGTGGACATAAAGAGGAGGGAGGGGGGGTGACCCTCCCCTGTACTCCCCACCCCTTCCCCCAAGAGAACTCACTCGTGGGCTTAAACCTCAGCAAAAAAACCTCATGGCGCCACCACCGAATGCTTGACGAAGCTGCCACAAGCATTTCAACGCGATGGCGTTAAAGAGCTCGTTTCGCAGAAATTCTGGTGTTGGCGTATGCGCCGTTGGTTGTGAGCGAAAAAGCATCATCTTGTGCGTGACCGAAAAAAAATCGAGAAATATGCAAATAAAATAAGCAATACAAAATTCAGTGTCCGAGTGGGAATCGAACCCGGGTCATTTGCGTGGCAAGCGGGTGTTCTACCACACAGCCACGCGCCTGCTTTTTTTCTACTTTTCTATGATGCATGAAAATAATGCCATAAAAGATTGCCATATATTCCAGCACCACTTGAGATTGCAGTAAAAACAACTTACTCTGCAGCTTGGAAATGCAGTGAAAGGAAGTTTCACGCTTTACAAACAGACGCGTCCTGCATACATGCTTCACAATAAAAACACGAACCATTGCGGTACTATTGCGTGCTACAAGCGTACATTACCGCCTGGCGTCAAAACATGCGATTATCGCGATGACTTCATGGTTTAAAGCCAGTCACCCACTACAAAAGGCACAGACGTTGCTGCACCTATTTCCTTAAGGCACTTGCGGGTGCATAGCAAGTTCAAAAGGATTTCGTGCGCTTCATGTTTGAAGTAAGCACTAAGGTCAGGATATCGCTATCACGTTCAGCTCTTAAATATTTTACCTTTCGGCCGGCAAATAAATTATTTGCCGGCAACATAGAAAGGCGGCAAGGTTATTAAGATGTTGTCCACCCTGTTCGACAAAGAGTGTGAAGGCAGTCAGCGAACGTCCTCCCCGTCACCACCACCGCCGTGCCTTGTAATCATATGTTGATTTTGGCGCATAAAATGCAGAATAACATAATTAGTTCTGCCGTGTCGAAAAAAGGCATTCACACTACCTTGAAGTGTAGAAGAGAAACTTGGGTTGGTTGATAGTTCATCACTGAGAACGAAAAACAGCGCATAATAAACGGACAAGGATAAGTGAAGACACGCCTGTGACGGTCTCCGCTTGTCCTTGCTTGTTTATAAGCGCCATTTTTCATACTTAATGATTTACACCATCTCGCTGCTGCATGTGAGAAGTGACTAAAACCGCGTGAAATTCCAGACCCTCGAAACCCGTTCAGCGGAACCCCGAATGCAACAATATGCGTACGCCCCGCCGCAATGCAAACTGCGATCACGAGTCGCACCTTTCCGCTGAACAGTTAGGTTGATACATCTGTGAGAGCCGCTGAGATGTGGCAGCAGCAACGCTTCGTGCCGGTAATAACGAGAGGCTTATCTTATCGAGCGGTTCGCTGCAGATTAAAGTCGAAATGCGAACAGACAGAAAAACAAAAGAAAGGAGCAGTGTACAGTGTATATAAAGTGGCTATACCTTCGCCGGCCTCCGCGCAGGCCGAGCGGCAGCGCAGGTGTGGTACACAGCACGCTGCGTATACCGCTGTGTATAGGACCGCTATCTGCACTCGCCGTCGTTCGAGAGAAGATTGGGTCATCACGTGGGCAGTTTGTTTCCCCGGCCCATTGTTCAGAGCCACAGATAAGCCTGCTCATAGCACAGGGTCGCAGCGGCCGACGCGAGCATACGGGAACGCGCAGGGCGCCGCCGGAAAGCCATCGAGCAGCGGCGGCAAACAGGAAAGATAAGGGGACCCACATTCGTGGTGCGCGTGCTCGCTCGAGTAAGCGCCCGAGTACTTGCGCGCGTTTAGTGCGAAGTGAGGTGCGCTTGTTCGTGCGTGAGGATGTTATTAAGAAGATGAAATGTAATTTTTTTGGCTCTAACATCTTACAGCGGATCTTAGAAAGGGAAGAAAATTAGCTTCGCAGTGCGCTATAACCGGCTCTCTATTAGGGACACTTCCACCAGAACACTCGGAGTAGTAGTAGTAGTAGTAGTAGTAGTAGTAGTAGTAGTAGTAGTAGTAGTAGTTAGGGACGCTTCCATCAAAACACTCGTAGTAGTAGTAGTAGTAGTAGTAGTAGTAGTAGTAGTAGTAGTAGTAGTAGTAGTAGTAGTAGTAGTAGTAGTAGCTTACAGCTTCTCTGGCCGACTGTATTCGCAACACAGAACTGACTGAAATTCTCTCTCCTTCTGTTTCCTAGTGCATTGCAGGGCAAGAAACGCGCTTTTCTCGGACTGGCCTCTGCTTCGTCGTCGACGGAACTAGATTGCTCTCGCCAACGCGACGTTGCGGGCTCGTAAACCTTTACAGCGTCTTTATCCCCCCGTCATATCCTGGGTCGCGGCCACACGGGGGGGATGCGTCACGGTGACGCAACGCGGTGGGAAAGCCCGGGCGAGCGCGAGTGTACAAGCTGCAGTGTGCGTGGTACACGCCCATTACACGCACCGACCCACGCGATTACGTCACGCGTAAAAGCGACGCGGGTCACACTGCGGCAATAATAGCTCTAGCGTCTCGCGCCAGTCACACCGACGACTTTCTATATATAGGAAGTCGCGCTACACAGCTGGGTCATGCGTCGGCGAACGCAGGCACCGATGCCAAGTGTTTTGTATATATACGAGTGCGGAAGCCTCCGGACAGGCTTTCATGCATGCATGCATGCATGCATGTATGTATGTATGTATGTATGTATGTATGTATGTATGTATGTATGTATGTATGTATGTATGTATGTATGTATGTATAGCGAGCAAAGGTTTCGAGACCATGGCTCAACCAAAAACTCAATATTTACACTGCTTCATAGCGTTCGAATGTTCTCATGGCCAGAGCCTCCTTTATTTCTTTCCATGCCAGTGCAAACGCGCGCTTCTCAACGGCAGTTATCTGCCCGCTTTAGTTTAGGGAGTGGTCGTGATGCGGCGCGATATGAAGGGTGGCGCTGGTAACCAGGCAAAATGCATGGCTGACCTATAGCACTGCTCTGCTCATATAAAATGACTCTAGGTAGCACCGCTTGCGTCACACATGCGTCTTACCGATTTCCCTGACGACGATGCATGCGATAGACTTATTTCTCGGGCCACTCTAATATCATACGTCTGTCACATTTGATACTTCGGGCTCCTTCTCTGTCACTCGAAGCAATGCCGCCGCTGCATAAGCAGCGCTCTCTACTGCGTGGCAGTGTCGCTTCCCTACAGATTGCCCGCATAGCGCCACGGACGCCGACATGCTATCTCAAAACACCGTGTTTTTTTACAGAGCCAGTGTGACCATCAACATTGTGAACGCGGGGAATGCAAGACACCGCCCCACAGATCTGTACACTAACGAACAAAAAATTACTTCATATGATCTTCGTTGCGAGGCACTACAAAACGGGCTCTCTCCCCCATGACTCCAAAGCACTCGCGAAGGCTATAGGCTTGGGCGAGAGCAGGAAAGGGCTAAAGGAGAGGGTGGTGAACGGCTGGCATTGATAAAATAGAGGAGGCACTGCACTGGGAGAACTGGCGCACATGGTCGACACCCCTCAATTTCAACCAATAGTATACTCAGGCTGCCGAAACAAAAACTATCTGTTGTAACAGTTGACCGATAAACGTTAGCTCAAGACTGTACATATCTATGCACGTATATTATTGGTATAAAAGACAGGCATTTACGCCTACACTCTTGGGTTAATTTGTCTCACTTTACACTTTTTAACGTTAAGCGTGTCCACCACGGCGGTGAAGCGGTTAAGGTGACAGCTGCTAAATTGAAAATCGCGGGTTCGACCCCAGCTGGACACGGCGGTGGCGTTTCTATGGAAACACAATGCTAGAGGCCCGCGTAGTGTGCGGTATCAGTGCACGCTAAAGAACACCAGATGGTCAGAATTTCCGGAGCCCACAACTACGGCATCATCTCTCATAATCATATCGTGCCTCTGAGTCATTAAACCCCATATTATTATATTTATTGTAAGCGCGCAAACATACGTCGTCATTTACTATCTTTTTTTTATCTGGAGTATTTTGAGCGACATCAATATTTCGGGCCACGAAATCGATGCCGCGAATATCTAAATAAACGAATATGTGGGTGTCAACGGCCCACGCGTCATCCGCGCTGAACACCGCCTGCGCGGCCGTTTGAAAAATAAAAAAAATACACAAACTAAAGAGAGTCGTGGGCAACCGAGTGTGAGTTTCGTTTCGCCGAACTATCCATACCGCGACGAATGGGGGCCAGCTGACTAAATTACACCGCCCGTTGCGAACAGCCGTTCGTCGTGCACACCGATTGAGATTCTGTTGAAGTCGTAACTGCCGAGCCAGTCGAGGGTGTCGTATACCACAGTCCGCGGAAGACGAGAAACGTAACGGTAAGCAATGAGTAGCACTGCTGTAAATACCACGCCGATCTCTCGAATCCAGACAGGCGAGTGAGTCATGTAGAGTATACTGCGTCGATTCCTTGGGTGAGTCGTGAATCGCTTCTATACACATCCGACTCACTCGCCGGAGACGACAAACGCGCAATCTAGATCGACGTGAAACAGAATTTAAAAAAAAAAAGAGAAAAGTTTCGTTAGTGTGCAACGTTGACAGTGCCGTGGCAATGAACATTCGATAAAAGCCAGCTTTGAACAGGCCGCAGCCTTTACGCCGTACGCGATTAAACAACCTTGGACGCCTCCGTCACTTGCCTGCACGACGGCTTTCGCAATCGCACTGCGAGTGTAGCGGTCCTAATACGCCTACGCAACGAGTGTCCATGGAGTCGCATCTCAATCGTGGCACGCGCGCGGCACTGCTCAATGCACATAACTATACGCAAGGAACAGAACAAAGCCGACAGACAGCAGTTTTTATACATACAAGAGCCACTATACGAAAAAAAAAAAAAAATCCCGTACAAACAAACGCGAAAGAGCGGTGAGCGCTGGCAACCGGAAGCTCTGTTGAGATTATAGAAGTTTTGAACTTCCTTTAAACAGCAGACGTTGCTGCTTGTTTTCACGCGTTTATTGTCGTTTTGCAACGTTGTGAACGGTGTCAATATTACCGTAATTTTTTGAGTTTCTCAAGTTAGAAGGAAAGTGGAAAGAAAAAGAAATGCTCACAGAAGAAATGCTTCCCGATGCTCACAGCCTGTATATACACCGGGAGGAAAATTAAGCGTCCCGGTCAAATTAGCACGCCAGAAAAGCCATCAGGAGTTAAGAGGGTTAAATTCAGCAGGCACATAACCAAGGCCCGTGAATGTAAGCAGCACCCATTTTGTGCACGAGTACAGCAACTTCCTGGTTTGCAGTTCTCGCGCTTAGTTAGTCTGCTCGATACGATACGATTTTGCGCATACTTATCTTCCCAATATGCTGCCCGGCGTTTATTTACTCAATATAGTACGTTAGCGCTCCCCTACCTACTCAAAAACACAAATCCAAGGGCCCCCGAAGAGCGAAGAATTGGGAGTCTTCGCCAAAAGTGTACTTCCCGGTATCGTCTCTTTGGGGGGCGATCATCTCAACGACCGCCTTGTTGGGGAAGTATAGTCGCGCCACCAATAGGCCGTGAAAGTTGCGAATAGTGTCGCAAACTTATGCTCACTTCCCGGTACACTCCAACGTGCTTTCTTCCCAAGAGCACTTCTACAATGCTGGATTAGGAAACACGGAGGAAGAGCATAGAGCAAATCGCAGCGGGTGGTTGTTCAGTGCACCGCCCGCTCGTATACGAATACTATAGACTATTTTGTGCGCGCGCGGTTTCAATTTATTTGGTCAGCTGAACTCCCTCCGGATCATTTCTCACTTCCCAGTTAAAGAAGCTGGAAGGAGAAAGCGCAGAGAGAAGAGACGAGAAAGGAAAGAAAAATTCCCCTGGGGCATGCAGGAAACGTTCACCTGCAACGTAAACACTGGACCGCGCCGAGTTGCTTCGATGTCACGCACGGCAACCATGCTAGAGAAAACAATACAGAAAGAAAGAAAGAAAAGAAATAAAGACCACCAGACTTGACAATCCTCGGCATACCAGCAGCGATTACAGCATTTGGAACAGCGCCACGGTTCGCCTCACATGCACGCACGACACACTACAAAGCTCGGCCTCATACGAACAACTACAACAAACAGAACTAACGCATCGCACGCAAGAGCGAACGGGCGCGCAGGAAATTACGTGCCGGAAGTACTGTACACGTGCACACAAGGGAGGATTCATTTGCGCGTGTTTACGTCATTCTCCTCCATTTTAGTCTTGCCTCTAGTATTATTCTCCGGATCTTTCTTTGTTTCATTCTTTCTTATTTCGCGTCGGAGCACACTTGCCTATAGCTGCCGGCAAGTGTGTTCCAACCTTCCCCTCCCTGCCCCTTCAACCTGCTCGTTTGAGTTTGCTCAGTTCTTTGGCAACTTTGCTCCGAAGTTTGCTATGGTCTATAGAACGCCCTCGTGTCCCATCTTTTTCTCTTACACACACACACACACACACACACACACACACACACACACACACACACACACACACACACACACACACACACACACGCACGCACGCACGCACACACACACACACACACACACACACACACACACACACACACACGCACACGCACGCACACACACACACACACACACGCACACGCACGCACACACACGCACACACACACACACACACACAATACAATTGAGCCCCCTTCGTCTGTAAGACGCCTCTTGTAGCACAAGCATTTCTTTCCGTGTTTAAGGAACAACCACCGAATCAATCAATGCTAAGATGAATGTCACAAACGACTCCAATTTTCGGAGCATCCGCGGGCCCCACCTACCAAGGAAGGGCGCTTTTGTGTTGGGGGACGACATCCGGCGACTATAACGACCCAGCGTGGCGCCGGCTCGTCTTCCCTGCACCGGTACCGGAAGGGGCACCGGCGATCTAAACAAGAAAAATTACTCCCAGATGAGACGGGAGCACGTTTACGCCCCTGAGGCGGTTTGAACTGCATCGGAAGAGCAGTTGACGTACAGCCAGCAACAAGTGCGGTCGTCGGTGTCGCGAGTCTCGCGTAGGCGGCGAGCACGGAGTGACCCGCGCAACGTATTGAGACGGCTGCAATTCCGGGCACCCTCGTCGTCTACCAAGCCGGCGAGACCTTCAGCGGCACCCGTCAACTCCCCTACGTGCACCAAGAGCTGGCCTGGTCCGTATGGAACTTTTTATTGTGACTTTTTTTAAACTGTTAAATTGTTTAAACCAGCCTTTTTTTAAATTATTTGTCGGGTGCGCTGCGTCGCACGTTGAAATTCAAAAGCGCCACCATGATAATTCTGTAATTATTTTCGTTTGTATCCCTCTCTAATGATTTCCATCTTGTTGTTATTTTAGTAATATTCCGAATATTTGTCTTTAGTCTGTATCTTTTGTATTGTTTTTTTGCATATTTTGTTATATAGCTGTTCTTTCCATCGCGCCTCAGTGTTATTCCTCCCTGTTGTTTTCCTGCCTTTGCCCTTGTTTCGATTAAATGCTTGTTTATGCGTAATCAAACTCCGTGTCTGCTCTATGAGTGCGTCGGTCAGGCCCACACATCACCACACGTGCAAACCCGCACGGGTCGACCAATCTGCAAATAAATTTGAAATGTGCCATTTCGAGGCCTTTCAGGCGTCGCAGGCCGAAGCGTAAAGTGGAAGCCTGCGAGTCTGCCGCACGTCGGTGTTGGATCGGCGGGGCCCCACCAGAAGTGTATGACAATGAATTACCATAAATATGTATATGTTGTGTATGGCATAAGCATGGTACATCTCTCTCTCTCTCTCTCTCTCTCTCTCTCTCTCTCTCTCTCTCTCTATATATATATATATATATATATATATATATATATATATATATATATATATATATATATATATATATATATATATATATATATATATATATATAGAGAGAGAGAGAGAGAGAGAGAGAGAGAGAGAGAGAGAGAGACAAGACACAATATACACTTAGCAACGGGGGTGTGCAAAAGAAGTTCTTCGGTGGACATTGAGTAAACAGGGAAGGAGCTGGCTGTTTACCTTATGCGTGCATTTCTTTTTCAATCGAGCTGAAAGAAACTGAGCCAGCCAGCAGTAGCAACAGCGACAGCAACGAGAAAAAAAAAAAGCAAAGCCCCAGAAGAGCACAATTCGTCTCGATGAAACGCGCCCACAGCAGCAAGGCGAGTGAGCTTGACCCCGATCCAACCAGTTTCCCTCGCAAGCCGCATCAAGCCAACCGTGCAAGCTGCGGAAGTTGCTTGCACAGACGGCGCTGGCATGGGACCATTCGCAACGACCCTTCGGTTTCAGACTGCTACGCTACCCTACACACCAGCGCACTTAGTTGAGACCCTTGGGGTGCGCGCAGTGCAATATGGGAGCGATTATCAGCGTGAGCGCCAAGTTCAAAGTGAACATCTTGATGGAAAAGGCGCAGAGAGAGGCACGGGCTCAAGAGAACGAGGAATTGCAACCCCAATGGTCGCTGCAGCTGTAAGTTTATCGATGCATCACACGAATGTACATATTATCAATAAACAGGCGCATTTTGGATTCCTCGGTGCGAATAAACAACAACAACAACAACAACAACAACAACAACAACAACAACAACAACAACAACAACAAAATCATCTGGCCTGCGCGGAACTCGCAGAACAGTAACAAAGAAAGCTGGAAGAGCGGCCTTCCAGAGCTTTTTTTAAACGCTGTTTGGGTAACTGCTACAAGCACACACACTACGCCATAAATTGTGTAGAGAGGAGCCATTCACTATGCCATCCTTAATCATTTTTCATAGAAGCGTGGTATGCGCTACACACTCGCAAGGAATAGTCTGCATTTTTTTTAAAGACGTGGCTGACGACGATGAAGAATTATGCCTAGCGCTATTGCGATTGGGCTGTACCCTTCGACGACCAACTCGTTACGCAATTCGCGATGCGTGACGCCTGGCTATTCCTTTGCTGTTCTAAAGCACTAAATTACACATATTAATGAGATTCCTTTCACGACATGAAGCCTGCATAGGGTCAGTTTGTAACAGAGCTTCAAGCACCACCGTGGCTCAGTGGTGGAATACTGGGTTGTTGTTTTTTTTTTCATTTCGCGCGATAGTGGTCACAGACACCGGTGGCGGCGGCGGACAACTACAGCGCAAGCGATACTTGCTGTGATCTCATAACAGCTTTCGGTGTAAAAGAACTTTTAATGTAGTTGCGCTGGTAATATAAAGAAAACGGGACAAGTATGAGCGCGACCTTTCAACCTCAACTAGTACATACTTGTCGTGTCCTTGTTCACTCTTGGCACGCCTTTCAGTTCTACAATGTTTTGTTAGACTGTCGTGTATTTCGCTCTGGGCAACTACTTTAGAATGTCAACTAGCACAAGCTGAAGCTTCACTGAAACAAAAACGAATCTTGTGAGGACACATGTGTCAATCAAAAAGGGCACACGCATCTGTTTCACGCACGTGCCCTCACAAGATTCTTTATCCATCGTGGAAAGCCATTCCGTGTCGCGTGTCTTGGGCGAGAAGAACCATAACACATGATTAATGAAAAAGCAACTATATATATTTGTGTGTTTCAACAATAAACTTACAGTTGTGGTCGAGTGGGCACCATTATGCCATCGTTTCCTTATACACGAAGAAACATTACATCAGATTACATGTCTGTCAGCAGGCCTTTTCAATATGCATGAACGCATGTTTGCTCGTTTTCTTTCGCAAAGTAAGGCCACATCTCAACGTACGTCTCTGTGGGGTCTCACAGTGCAAAAATCGGATACGTATAGATAGATCTGTGACGTCAGTGAAACAACCACGTCGCAGCACCGACATGATGGCACGCGAACTTTGTGATGCCAAGTCAGTGTTATCTAGTACATCGCATGCTGGTTCCTTCGTTATGTATACCCGCCGGCCCAATAACGTTCCAGCGACGTCCTTATGACACAGAAGCTGTTTAATCGACGCGTAATTATGCTGCCTTGACGTCATCGAAGCCGCTATTTTGGAGCCATGCTTTTCGTCCATGACGTCACGTGCAAGCTACCAATAGCGTACTTTCAGTCACTGTGTACTTTCTTTTTATTGCTGATGAGCATGTTACCTTGAAAAAAAAAGATCCATCCGTGCATCTATATAAAGGATTGCGGAGTCCAACGAGGTTAACTCTGAAGGATAGTTGGGCCAGACTAGGACTTTTGGCATGTGGTCCACCCATCGAAACAAACAACCCATTTGTTTATTTACGAACCGACATCACCTGATGGAACGCTGCATGATGATTCATCGCCCTCGGTCGTCTGTCAATGAACGCTGAGCCGCTGTTCGCGGTTGTTGCTTGCCGCGGCGACACTCGAAAGACGCTAAACAAGCAAAAGACAGAAACCGAAGGTATTCCGTTGGCCGCGATAAGAACAACCGTTAGCTCCGATAACAAGAATCTCAGAATAACAGTACAGGGGGTTCCTTTTGTTCCCGGCGTTATCTTCGATGGCCACAGAGACGCGGTCATGGTTATCGCGCGCCTACGACGTACCCCCTTGATACAAAAGTATTTCGCCTATGCAAAACCTCTTCGAAAGACATGACGAGTGTGCAAACTAATAACCGTTGACAGTCTTCGCTGATCAGCGCATGGGTCTTCGAACTCGGCCCGCACATGAGCTGTAGGCTGCGAGCTCTATCGGGATTGATTGATTGATATGTGGGGTTTAACGTCCCAAAACCACCATATGATTATGAGAGACGCCGTAGTGGAGGGCTACGGAAATTTCGACCATCTGGGGTTCTTTAACGTGCACCCAAATTTGAGTACACGTGCCTACAACATTTCCGCCTCCATCGGAAATGCAGCCGCCGCAGCCGGGATTTGAACCCGCGACCTGCGGGTCAGCAGCCGAGTACCTTAGCAACTAGACCACCGCGGCGGGGCGAGCTCTATCGGGAACACTGAAGACTAAAAGCCAATTACGGGGCAACCCGACGCAACTTGCCTTACTTTTGTTCAGGTATGCTTCCACACACATTGTAGGCAAGCTTAGGTAAAGCCGGCTATCACAATAGACAACAAAGAAACCACAGCAACCTTGCATATCTTTCCCGTTGTTTTTTCTTTTTTTTAATTAAATCTACGCACCATTTCCCTTTGTCCCGTTCGCAAGCGTATAGTTACTAATTGACTGCGTGCTTGGTTAACTTTCCCTCCCAGATTTTCCTCCGGTTTTCTGTTTGCTTCTTAACTGTTCTTTGACACACACACACACACACACACACACACACACCACACACACACACACACACACACACACACACACACACACACACACACACACACACACACACACACACACACACACACACACACACACACACACACACACACACACACACACACACACACACACACACACACACACACAAATGAATGAAACTGACAGAGAAACACTGTTTATTGCGCTCATTTATCCTTGACAATTCTGCACACCGTATCTACTCCTGAATACTGACGCGTTCCATTGTCTTCTTTCCGACACCCAGCTCCTTTCACTTCGAGTTCACTGGTTCCTCGCTTTCATTTGGAACACACTCCCACACACCTTCCTCCACTTCCCCTCCCCCTTCTCTCTCTCTCCGCGAAAGTAAAGGCGGATGTGACAGTGCGGCGCAGCGGAAGGGAGGTCACACCACTTGCGGGGGAGACCACGCCAACCACGACGTTGCGGCGATGCAGAACCATACAGCAGCGGCGGGAGAGCTTCTGGGCGAGACGCGCATAAGCACATGGCCTACATCCGGCCTTTATTGCACGGCCGCCACCACCGCCTCAAGGGAAAGAAGGCTGTGTATAGCTACCGTGCTGCAGCGCGCCACTGCGTCCCGAAATGACTCCGCACTTAAGACCGCGACGAGCGCAAAAACAATATCAAACGAAAAGAAAGCATTCACTACCCTTCACACGCATACACACAGTGCGCAGAGTGCACCGCGAAAACGCCAGAAGCGCCAGCCATTGGGCCCCCCTTTTTTTCTATTTCTCGGGCCGCGCTTCCTATCCGTGGCCTCGAAGGAGTGTACGGCGGGGCAATTACGAGGGCGACCTCTCCTCTTCTCGTGCCGTCTACGCCCCGTATATACATACCTTCCGCGGAAAACCCGCCACGTAGTACTTGTACACCGCATGCACACGCACAGCCTTCGTATAGGACGGCACGCGCATAAAAGTCGCCGTGGGCTTTGTGCACGCGCGAACAACTGTTGATGGTCACGAGACCCCGTATCCGTGACTTCCTCTCGAACTTGCTTTCATGCCGACATTTAATGACTTAGCGTTAGGAATAGAGATAGAGAGAGAGAGAGAGAGAAGAAAGAGGAAGCTAATGTTTCACGGAGAGAAAGGAAGAGAGGTCAGCATGACAAGCGAGTTTCCAGTCTGCTCCTCTTCACGAGGGCAAATAGATAAGGTATAGAAAGAAGGAGGTAGGATGACAGGTGATTATGGTATGGGCACATCGAGCCACTGCACATTACTCACGGATTGAAACGGGAAAATTTAGGAGAAAGTAACGCAAGTACTTTCGTTTTCAGCGTCTTCAGTGCGGGACAAGTGGTTCGGGTCATACCATTGTAATTCGGACACGAGTGCTTATGTAAGAGCAAACATTATACTCTAGAGGCTAGATTCGTCGCTATATGACATGGTTATATCTAGAAACAACGCATACCAGCCGTTACTATATTAAAAAAATGATTTTGCGTTTGAATCCGTGAGTATTTTATACGCAGACTGTACACAAAACATGGCACATGCTCAAAGGACGAACATCTAAACTTGTCTAGCTTGGAAACCTTAACAGAAACATTGAAGAAAGGCAAGGATGCTAACTAAGGCTGAACATGGCGGCTACCCTGCACCTGGAAAAGAGGAAGGAGAAGGTCAGCGTTGTTGCCAGCCGCGAGTAGTACCAGTTCCGTGCAGGAAAGTGACAGGCGGTCAATCAGTCCCATGGCCCAAATCAAAGCCGCGCTTTCATTACTTCATATAAAGGTCCCGTGCATAAAAAAGTCTTGTCGACGGTAAAGCCATGTTGCTGCTGTTACCACTCTCAAGCGATGGACCGCTGAAAGCTTGCGAGTCATGTCTAAAGCATGCCGCGTAAACAACGGGATACGGAAACGTCGCCCAGTTTTTCTCTACGTTGTACCACCAAGCCGTTACCATTCCAAGGTCGACTGCAAATCGGAGGCCACAGTGTTTACGCTGCCTTCACGAATAATAACTGCTGGTATTCTACGTGCGCCAAAACCAAGTCACGATTACGAGGTATACTTCTGAATCTTTTAACCTGCAATCCAAGTGCACAGGTGTTCTTGGATTCCGCCTGCCTCGAAATAAGGCTGCCGCGGGCGGGAATCGAATTCACTCCCTCAAACGCGGCAGTGCGATACCCTCTAAGCTAAGCTACCACAGCGAGTTACACAGTGTTGACATTAAGCTAGCACTTTTGACACTAGGACATACAAATAAATACAACATGCAGCCTTCCAATTCAGGTACAGGGAAGAACAACGTAAGAATGAACACATTCAGCGTGAACGGAACGTTAACAAGCTGACGGCGTTCTCAATCGCACATGTATAACAATCGAATGCGTAGCCAACGCAAAGTAACGTGACGACGGTATTCAGCGAGGCAAAAAAAAACTCGGCCTGTAGCGTAACTTACGAAATGTCGAAGCACCTCCGGTTCTTTTAAACGTTGCCCGCCGCCGTCGGCGTATAAACACGCGCCGAAAGGGACTGGAAAGCGAGCCAGAAATCTCGAAGCGGAGTGACGCAACAACGGCTCACAAATTATTGCTTCGCCATGCAGGATCTGCAGTGGCCGGTTTAGCGTGCGCCTAGCAGGATGTTGTTGCCACCGTTTGAAAATGGTCTCCGCTCCGCGGCTGAAATCCACCGCGGAGTGTGCTTATGTCACAAATGACGCATTGCTCCTGAGCTATGAAAGCGTATTTGATGCGCTCTGGCTCGCTGACGCCGCGCACATCTTAAACGACTGCTCCTCCGAACTGCTGGTCGTTTAAATCAATCAATCAATCAATCAATCAATCAATCAATCAATCAATCAATCAATCAATCAATCAATCAATCAATTTCGGGAAGCTTTTTAGATGTCGCCCACAATCTGAAAACTAATATTTTAACACCGTAAGCTTTACTCCAACTTATGCTTTCTGCGTTGTTACTTGTACAATTTTTTCTCATGTAAATACTTCTGTGTGTTTTGTTTGCGTCAGCAATGATATATCTACATTTATCCAAGTCTCTCGAAAATTAAATCAATGGACTAATCTGCCACACGAAAGGTGCGCTAAGCCCGCCATACAATCCCGTTTTCATGACCACCGATGTGGCCCTAGTTGAGAAGAAAGCCTTGCTTGTTTCCTTTAGCCCCATCTAGCTTAAATTATACACTTTGCATAATAATACATGTCTGAATAAACCAGACCTCCAACTTGGAATCCTACTGTTCACTTCCGACTGGGGGATGAAACACGGCCACAAATTTTAACGCGGTAGCATTAAAAAGCTCGCGTCGCAGAAATCCGGCGTCGGCATCGTCGGTCGTGATCAAATAATAATAATAATAATAATAATAATAATAATAATAATAATAATAATAATAATAATAATAATACTGATATAGTTTAACATCCAAAAACCACGATGAGGTAACGAGAGACGCCGAGGTGGAGGACTCCGGAAATTTCCACCACTTGGGGTTCTTTCACGTGCACCAAAAGAGTGCGATGCGAACGCGGCTCGATTACGTCACCGCGTCCTATACTCTTGAGAGTGAAGCGCACGTCCGCCATTTTTTTTTTTTTTTTGAAACGATAACCAACGCGCGGCGCGAACTGCACAACAGAACGCGCGCAACAGCGTTTGCGGCCGGCTGCAGCTGGCGAGATTGCCGGAGCGAGCGTATACCGCACCATCGTCGACAGGATTCATTGATTGATTGATTGATATGTGGGGTTTCACGTGCCAAAACCACCATATGATTATGAGAGATGCCGTAGTGGAGGGCTCCGGAAATTTCGACCACCTGGTGTTCTTTAACGTGCACCCATATCTGAGCACACGGGCCTACAACATTTCCGCCTCCATCGGAAATGCAGCCACCGCATCCGGGAATCGAACCCGCGACCTGCGGGTCAGCAGCCGAGTACCTTATCCACTAGACCACCGCGGCGGGGCGGTCGACAGGATTGAGCGGCGCGGAACTGCCGCACGCATTGTAGACTCGAGATGCTAATGCCGTTGGCCGTTTTACGGCCATACCAGAGGTGGAGAGAGATTACGTGAGTAAACGGAATTATTTTTTGATTTCGACGAGAAAAGAAAAAAAGCATCATGCGGCAGAAACGGAGCAACCAAGGATGGATGAATCGCACGCGCGAAAGAGTAAACGAATTCGTTCGGCAACAGGCTTATCTACTAATCTGCCAGAACAATAATAGCCAATAAAAAAGAAACAATACAAAAGACTGTATGCTTTGGAAGTCAATGTGAAGCTTGGGGACGCGCAGGTCACGTAAGAGGCAACAGAAGTGAAAAAAAAAAGACACGTTATAATAATGCAATATGTGAATTTCAATTGTTTTCGGTACCCTCTCCATCATTATTATACACTGCTTGAAGTAAACGCTAGCTCACTGGGCTTTTACGTTCAGGTGCGTGCGCGAATGTATACGTTTTCTGAAGATTTCGTTCTCTCTCTCTAAATAACCGGAGACGAAGGCATGATCTCCTACGTTGGTGGCGTCGTCACATGGCGCAGAGTTTAACAAGATGATGTGGAGGAATCGCTCATCAGTGTATGTATGTATGTATGTATGTATGTATGTATGTATGTATGTACGTACGTACGTATGTATGTATGTATGTATGTATGTACGTATGTATGTAT
This sequence comes from Rhipicephalus microplus, assembly GCF_013339725.1. Classification (NCBI taxonomy): domain Eukaryota; kingdom Metazoa; phylum Arthropoda; class Arachnida; order Ixodida; family Ixodidae; genus Rhipicephalus; species Rhipicephalus microplus. Next base: position 131,178,121 of record NC_051171.1, read on the forward strand.
GTATGTATAAGGGAAAGAAGTGTATACCTAAGGGCTCGTTTTTCCGTGTTTTAACACAATATTAAATGAGACATAACAGACAGTAATGCCAAGGAATGTACAGGGGAAGTTATTAAAACCAATGGAATGTAAATAACAAGAAAGAAAAGTGGATGAAAAAATTACCAACTGTGAGCAGGAATCGAACCTAGGACCTTCGAATTACGCGTTCGATGCTCTAACAACTGAGCTATCACAGCGGCCCTCCCTTCATCCACTTTTTTGGGTTTATCTGTGAATTTAGAAATAGGAGCGACAGTCAGCGCCATCTATAAGCCAAACAACGAGTGTGAAAACACTCTTATGCGCATGTTTGGCGTCACGTAGCACGTGAACTTATTATGAGCGGGCAGCTGATTAATTGTCCCTCTTATACAACCTAAACACACCGCTGTGTATGTATGTATGTATGTATATATATATATATATATATATATATATATATATATATATATATATATATATATATATATATATATATATATATGTATGTATGTATGTGTGTATGTGTGTGTGTGTGTATGTATGTACGTACGTACGTACGTGATTCATCCTTCTATTTCACAAGCGAAACTGCACTGGAGCGTTCGCCCTCAGAGTTGGATTACCATCGCACACACACGTATACAGTACGCGCCCTAGATACACGCAACGCGTCGAAAGATAAACTTCATGGATTCTCCGGCACGTCACAGCACACAGCGACCGGTTCGAGAGGAGGGGGGTTGGGTGAGGGGCCAAGGAAACAGCCCTCGAGACACGAGTGCTTTGAGAGCATTCGCGCGTGCAGCAAAAGTGGAAACCTTCTGCGCGAAGAAAAGTGTACAACGCGTGACCTGTCGTGTCGCCTCGACGCAAAGGCCACGGTTGCCTGCCAGCTATGAGGCTTCTATATGCGACCAAGCGAGCGACAGACGTTGGCTGTTCCACAGACCTAGAACTGTAGAAGGCGTCGTACAGCGGGTGCCTGACTTAAAGTATTAAAAAAAGTAAAAAAAAGGGGGGGGGGGGGGAATGAAGAGGAACAGAAAGGGCGACAGGGTGCAAAGAAAAAAAAAGTCAGTTCCACGACGCGAAAAGCGACATATTACGACGATGTAAGCATTCTCATCGTTATTATTTAGTTTCATTTATTTATTTTCACGACGTCCTCTGGTGACCTAATTTGCGTGACGCCTACTACTGCTGCCGCTACTACTACTACTACTACTACTACTACTACTACTACTACTCTACTACAACTACTAGTGCACTACTAGCACTATTGTCACTACTACTACTACTACTACTACTACTACCCTACTACAACTACTAGTGCACTACTAGTACTATTGCCACTACTACTACTACAACTACAAAAACAAAAACAACTATTATACTACTACAACTACCACGACGATGACGACTACTACTACGACGACAACGACGATAACAGCACAGAGTAGAAAAAAAAAGCTGAATTAAAAAGAAAAAGAAGCGAAAGAAAGAGAAGATCCAGACGACGTGCACCGAGCTCACCGACTTCGAAACAGACGTGTAAAAAAAAATGTAAAAGCCGAGTATAAAGACTGGAGGTTGAAAACGAAACAATGGAGGAAGGCTCGCCGTTTTCACGCCATAATCTCGAGGGCTGTTGCACGTTGCGTGTCTGTATAGTGTCTCTTTATAAAGAGCACCGCGCGCGTGAACTGACGCAACGCGAGGTTACCTCCGCGGCTGCCACTTTCGCGTCGCCGTTTAGCGAGCGGACGAACAATAAAAGCGTGTAAAGACGGCCAAAAAGAGAAAAAGAAAGCGACAGTTAGCATACAACGCAGGGAAAAAAAAAGAGAAAAAGATACAGACACTGCGGAGAACCGCGAAGACTGTCGTGTTACTTTAGCCGAAGCCAAGGCATTACAGTTAGCTGTTACGTCACGGTTGGGAAAGTGCAGGAGAAACTAAGTGGACGAGTAATTAAGCGAGGTTAAAAGGACTTGGTACATCGCACCTCGCGAATCGCTGATCGGCACCACTTGGCAAGTTGGAAAAAGAAGCAAAGACCCCTGGAAATTAAATGTACGGGTAACTATAACCGTGTGCCCCGCCGCGGTGGTCTAGTGGCTAAGGTACTCGGCTGCTGACCCGCAGGTCGCGGAATCGAATCCCGGCTGCGGAGGCTGCATTTCCGATGGAGGCGGAAATGCTGTAGGTCCGTGTGCTCAGATTTGGGTGCACGTTAAAGAACCCCAGGTGGTCGTAATTTCCGGAGCCCTCCACTACGGCGTCTTTCATAATAATATCGTGGTTTTGGGACGTTAAACCCCACATATCAATCAATCTATCTATCCTGAGAGAGCCGCGTTATCGCGGTTATAGTTAATTGATTGATTGATATGTGGGGTTTAACGTCCCAAAACCACCATATGATTATGAGAGACGCCGTAGTGGAGGGCTCCGGAAATTTTGACCACCTGGGGTTCCCTAACGTGCATCCAAATCTGAGCACACGGGCCTACAACATTTCCGCCTCCATCGGAAATGCAGCCGCCGCAGCCGGGATTTGAACCCGCGACCTGCGGGTCAGCAGCCGAGTACCTTAGCCACTAGACCACCGCGGCGGGCCAGCTCTTTTAGGATAAGAACCGGGCTTTGGGCACGCGTTCGATTCTCGGACTATGGTACAAATCTTTCTTCGACTGAGGAACTTGTCTTTTTTACTGATAGATCTGTATAGGTTCCTCCGCTGTTTCGGGTCAGAAACGTGTAAATGTCAATTATCCCTTTCCTAACATTTCCGCCACCTTGCAGGTTTTTGCAAAACTTGTTTGTTAAGTTCTTTTATCGGGAGGGCAACTGTGCTTCATGTTTCACGGCTAAATAGCTTTGCAAATACTCACCTATTTACCACGCCGTTCTATACAATATCTGCCTTGCCGGACGTAAAAACTCACTCACTCACTCACTAACTCACTCACTCACCCACTCACTCACTGACTCACTCACTGACTCACTCACTGAATCCATTTGCACTTTCGCGTGCTAGAACGCGGCCTATCTCAAGCCAGCAGCAAAGCCCTTGGACGACTTCTTTCCACATGCCCACTCACCGCATCCTCCGTTCACGTGATACGCCAATGTCTCGCGGGACCTTGCACAAGCGTATCAACGAATCCTCCCCCCCATTCAGAAATCGAGGTGCCACGCTCACGCCGACTGAATCGTACATTTTCTCGCGCACTTACACACTCACAAGCCACCCCCCCCCCCCCCCCTTCTCCCGATTACACGCCGCAAGAACTTGCATAACCATCAACCCCTACAGCCAGCGTTGTCGCAAGTTTCTCGAGCACAAAGCCGCGACGTAACTCAGAAAGCCCGCGCCGTTGCTTTCTGTCCTTTTCTTCGCGGAAACCAAAACACAACGTTCGTTGCACCCGATGCGGTCAGCTGGGCAGCGCGAATGAGACGTTAATGAGACGGGAGACGTGTATTCCTCGCGCGTTTGTATACATGGGGAATGTCCGTTCGTTGCAAAGGAGCCGGCCAGCCTCACACAAAACGCACGCTGTTCGGTCGCAACCACGCGAGCGGCCAGAGGAGAGAGTCGTCCGCTCGTTGTCGTCAACGTTTGCGTAACCTTGTCCGGCCAGCCAGTCGCTGCGCCGGCGCCTTCAGGCATTGTGGGCGCGCGCGTTCGCGCGAGGCGCTGCGTGCCTTTTCTGTTGCCCTTGTCGCGACGCGAGCGAGATATGCATCATTTTTTTTCTCAGTATTTTTTTTTTTGCACGGGTCCTTTGTCGCCATTGTCACTGGCGCTTGCATGTATACACGAGGAACCATTAGGCGGCTTTTGTGGTGTCACGGCGACAAAAATGTTCGCCCGGATATACACGGAGTGACGCCCCCGTATAAGCCACGGAGGTTCCGCCCGATTTGAGCCGAAGCCAAGGGAAGCAGGGCTTCCACGGGACGCCAAGAATGGCGCGTGTGTACCACTATAGCTGAATATGAAGACCCGTTCCAACGACACGCGGCGGCTAAAGAAAGACATCCAGTAGTAGGTTCTTCCACGTGACTCGTTTCACCTACGTCTTTTTTTGTGTTATTGTTGTTCGGAGAGAATGTGCGTTTCAGAAGCTGAAGAGTGTTCGTAGTGGCCAAGAGAACAGGAGTAACAGGAACGAAAAAAAAAAAAAAAACGTAGTTGGCCCTTCGTATACGAAACAAGAAGTGCTTTATTATTTTACGTATAGGACTGATAGCAAAACACTCATTCGTACACAGACAGAGAACATGCATTTGGTGCAAATAAAATGGTCCCGTGCGAATATAAATGTTTTGGAGGCCTGCATAGTTATGTTTTCAAATCCACTTATGACGGAACGATTCTCTCGACGGGAGAAGCTCATTGTTTTAGAGAGTGACAAAGAGTAAGCACAATGTTTAATATTATTATTATTATTATTACTAATATTAACTTTGTTCTGCTGCACTGCTTGCCTATATGCAAGGCCTTAGGCAGCACAAGAAACGAGCACAATGCAGAAAATATGTCGCAAGATGCAGTACACACACACACACACACACACACACACACACACACACACACACACACACACACACACACACACACACACACACACACACACACACACACACACACACACACACACACACACACACACACACACACACACACACACACACACACACACACACACACACACACACACACACACACACACACACACACACACACACACACACACACACACACACACACACACACACACACACACACACACACACACAGGCAAAGTAAGGCACGCCCGCTATAAGTATGCATCCAGAGGTTTTTAATGTAACAAATCGCGATACTATCCTGAGAAGCAACAGTACTGAGAGAGTTCGAAATCAGTATATTTATCTTACGACCCTATCGCTACCGCAATGCATACTATAGACGTCTGTTCCGGTATCCACCCTTAATTTACCAATCTTGCTCCAGCCTCGACTGCACACTGAGGACGCTTCTCAAAAGCTGGAGATAGTGTATCGGCATGGAGCACCGAGGTGGGCTATAATTGGTTGACCTTCATTCCGTGACGGCTCAACTGTGCCAACACAAGGGCGACAGAGAAAGGGAACGAGAGTATACGTATGCACATGCTGTCTCTTTTTTTCTTTGCGGTCCTAATATTAACGCAGTTAATGAGCCATTACAGAGAGAATTAAACTTAAGTTCACTGACCAGGATGCTTAGTCCCGAAGGTGAACCGCCAACTCCGTCGAAATAAGTGTGAGCTAGAACTGATAGTCTATACCCTGCTCATGAGTTGTAGCTGGTCCTCGGGAGTTTAGCTTGTAAGCAGAGCCTTACCCCTGATACTCTGTGAACTATTGTATAGACGTTGTTTATGTGGGCTCGTTACAGTACCACGCGGTGGAAATGTGTTCGGTAATTGAGAAAATTTGCAGTCTCTTTTATATGTGTCAGGGTTGATCGCATGCAGCAGTTCCACGGCTGAATTCGCATGGTGAACATGTTTAGTCCCGTCCCAACCCTCTCTCTCTTTCGTGGTCGACAGTGCAAACGCACCTCAAGCATGCGGATCTTGTGTAAACCTCTCAACGCACAGCCGGCTTGTTTCACTGGAACGCGGCACTTCTAAATCGCGAGAGAGAAAGAGAGAGAAACAACTTTGCGAGACACCACCCCGCACGTTTTAGCATGCCCTGCACGAAATGAACAGCCGCAATAAAACGGTGGCCTCCAATTTCGCAAGTTCCTCCATATATAGACACCGTCTCCTCCGGGCTTTAAAAAAAGCGAAGCTACAGCCCTGCTTGCATTCCGCGTATATGCCACAGAGCCGAGTCTGAAGACGCCCTCCCAATCAATGCGATCGCTGGGCGCGCGAGTTACGCGAGGAAATTACTTAACGCTGGACGGCATTGCAATGCAGCGCGCGCCCAGGCGAGATTTGCAGGAGTCGCATGCCGGCTGTGGCAGCGTGCGCGCTGGCTGGCTCTGGAAAGCGCCGAATACCGAACGCGGATGCAGTAGCCACTGCGTTTTATCGCCAGGCCAGAGCGTCTTATCTCTCAGAGTGGCTAAATATGGCACGGCTTACGATGCAGCTGCCGCAAGTTGGTGCGGGACGAGGAAGGAGCAGCGAAAGAATCGCTCGGGTCGTTTAAAATAAAAATAAGAATAAATAAAAGCGCAAAACGAGAAACTTCTGAAGAGAAATGATTTGGTCTACACGCCTGTACTCGGGTTTCATACATCAGGTGCAACGCTGTGGAGGCTAGCGAGACTTCTTGCAATGAATGCGTTCGCACTAAAAAAATTGTACGATGATTTGTCCATCTAATATCCGGTTTCTTTTCCCCTTTGTGCTGAGTACTAAATGACGATGATTTGTCCATTCAATATCTGGTTTCTTTTCCCCTTTGTGCTGAGTAATAAATGAAGATGCCTTGTGCGTCGGAGATAAAGATGCCCCGTTTACACAGCTGTCAATAAGTTGTTCTAGACAAACTGAGCGTGTTGTTCACATTTCTTGACGTTTTATTTTTGTAGCTTTTCGCGACGCTGGGCGTGCGAGTTCGAGATCGTCTGGCACAAGCGCGAGACGCGCGGAGTAACACACACGTTGACCGAACTTTTTTTCCACAGCGTTGCGTCCACGGTGTTGCACCTGATGTATGAAATAAGGTGGTACCACACTGGTTATACACCTTTCCGGAATGAAACACTTTGTGCACCTCGCGTGGTTTTTCAGTGCCTCTTAAATCGTTCGAACCGATGATGTAGTGTGATGACGTCAAACACATTGACGGCCTAACACGTCATAACAACATTATACGGTGACTCCATCACACGATCTTTTACATCGCTTACTCGCCACGGTGGCGGTGGTTTAGTGGTTATGGTTCTCGGCTGATGACCCGAAGGTCGTGGGTTCGAGTGCCGTCCGTGACGGCCAAAAACACGGACCCTTGCGACATCGCGACGTTATGACGAAGCGAGAAGTGAGGTACTCGAATGAGGCCAAGTGAGGAGTTTCAATCCATGCTCCCACGCTCGACACGTCACTATACACAGAACTCATTTCTCTCGCTCCCCCTCCGGCCATTGTATGTAACTGAGAAGGTGGCGAAAAGAAACGAAAGAGGAAAAAAGCAATAGATAGCTGTCCCGTCTGCACTCGATTTCACTAAATGAGTGCAGTGAAGCGAAAGCACGTCGCAGATCGCGTTAACCAATCAGAAAAGACAATACACTCTGAGGACCGACTGACTGCAAGTGATTCGCATCCGTGCACGAGATGCCAGTTGAACGGAGACTCCAAGAAAGAAACAGTAGAGTGCACTGGACGACAGCCTCTTTTCGAGTACTCAACTGTCTCCTCAGCTGAACGATTTATTCGTTGCTCGCGCGCGCGCGCACGCACGCACGCACGCACGCGCGCACACACACACGCACACACACACACACACACACACACGCACACACACTCGTACACACACACACACACACACACACACACACACACACACACACAGAGAGAGAGAGAGAGAGAGAGAGAGAGAGAGAGAAAGCACAGACGCGCATACCCACTACGCAATACATACGAGTCCGTGAAACAAATTTATCTGGTAGGTATAAAATTGTGAATGCAAGCATGTAAGCTCAGTATCGCAAACGAAACTAACTGCACTAGCGGGAATCGTGGTACGATTCCCTCTACGTAGGACTTTTTTTTTTCTTTTTACCCAATAAATGTCACGTAGATATTCAACGTCTTCCCTGTACTTTATCTACGTTCTAGTACACGTGAGCGGCCCGATGACCTTTTCACATCTCCACACCACGCTATAGGTTGTCCGCGAACAGATTGGCTGACACGTTCCTCTGCACATCACCGCACTGCACCGGACTAGGTGTGAGGAGTGCGCGACGCAGCGAGCCCGTTATAACTACTGCAAGGAGCGTCGAGCGAGACCACTGTGTGCCGAGGAGCACGTATCTTTGCGGGGAGCAATATGGCTTTTCCACTCCTCGCGCCGGCCTACATGTCCTGATTTTCCCGCCACGCTGCGTGTGAACGAGGTGGCTGCACTGGAAGAAAAGAAAGAAAGAACGAAAGAAAGAAAGAAAGAAAGAAAGAAAAAAGAAAGAAAGAAAGAAAGAAAGAAAGAAAGAAAGAAAGAAAGAAAGAAAGAAAGAAAGAAAGAAAGAAAGAAAGACAGACTTCTCGCCGAGACGCTACGGGCAAGGGCTCTGGAGAGGGCGCATAACTACATACGAGTCACCGTGTACGGGGGCGCGTACACGCTCCGGAAGCCGAGGCACGGCGCCGTTCAATACGAATCGCGCGTGTAACGCGTGTGCCCGCGTATGCAACACTTGCAGCTGGCGCACCCACGTTACTCCCCCCTTCGCGCATACACCTTATCCGCTTGAAACGCCCGTATGCACACAGCGGCTATACCACGACGGTTTTTTACACCCCGCGCGGTTGCAGCATCGCGGTTTTTGCACGCCCCGCGAGAGCTGCGAATCGCGCGCGCGGGCGATTACACCGGATGATGATGGCGGTTGGCCGGCATGATCAAGAATCGTGCGATCCGAATCGATTCGCGACTAAAGAAGGCGGAGAGAAGGTGAAAGGGGGAGGGTGTAGGTGTGCCCTACGTGCCTGCATCAGTGGAGCACCGCAAGAGGCCAAGGAAGGGGAAGATACTGCGGCAGCGTGCGTGCGAATGGGTTCAGAACGTTGCGAGTAAGCGATCGAATCGAATACTACTGTCGCACTGGATTCGATTCTTGGAATCGATTGATTTATATGTGGGGTTTAACGTCCCAAAACCACCATATGATTATGAGAGACGCCGTAGTGGAGGGCTCCGGAAATTTCGACCATCTGGGGTTCTTTAACGTGCACCCAAATCTGAGCACACGGGCCTACAACATTTCCGCCTCCATCGGAAATGGATTCTTCGTATCGATAGACGTCTTTTGAAAGCACCGAATACTTCAATGAAACCCGTTGCTTCGCGAGTTAGTTCGTGATGACGCTAAAAGATTACAAAATACGCATTTCCGGACAAAAAGACGCAAGGTCAGCACGGACTGGTTATAGTTTCTGGCCTTCCCTACCGTATTCGACAGGCTTTGTGCCTATACCGAAGACTACGGAGAAAGTTAATAAGTAGTTCTCGAATATTTCTCGGTGATTGTTTCAAACACTTAGCAACTGCGAACTGTACATACGAATAAACACGCAATTGGAATTAGTACACTTATAAGACACTAAAAGTTACGTGCAGTGAAACGCGGTGTACGTTGAACAGGGAGCCCGGTTTTTCAGGCGTATAATTCACAATTATACCAAGAATACGAACACAATTCCACGTTTTTTCTGGCACTACACCCTCGCCTATTACCAGTGGGATGACATGGGGTGACATGCATTGCGATATTTTCTGTCACACGCGGTATACACATGTACTACCACTCTGCGTTTATAGCTGCGCAGTATCACCCGCGTGCACAATTGTGCACGCCGTGACTGAAGGAAGTATACACCCAAGTGCGAGATTTCAGTGCTAAATGCGCACCTGGGTGCGTAGAGCAACTCCTCCTTGAAGGCGGTGCCTCTTATCTGCGAAGATAAGAGGCACTTCAGCGAAGAGTCGGAGAATGCAGTCTGCGAGCTGTTGTCGGTCCTCGTATGATGCTCGCGTCGAGAGAACACGGAAACGATGCATACGACGTCAGTGTGTAGACGAACCCGAAGAACGGGTATAGCCTTGAAAAACAAGTTCTACTGTTACACGGGTAGCTCAACAAATTTTTTGAAGCTAAGGCTGCTACGCTATAGAAATCATCTGTGTTCAGAGACGAACAAATAGGTGTGAAGATAGGGAATTCCTCACGAGATTCATGATTCATGCTTTTAAAAAAAGTGGACCCGGAAAGATGACCTTCCGCCGGCAGGGACTTCTTCACAATTAAACATTACAATTATTTGTAATAACATCCCGCGCACTTTCTTTGGCATCATTGTGTGTTAATTCTCAACAAGATTGTGTCTAAAGAAAAAAAAACTAGCCCTTTACACTTCTTTCCTTCAATCACAGCGGGAGTCTCTGGCAGACTTGATGCCTTCAGGTAGTATGCGACAGATTATTGGTCAGCTGCCAGCACGTAAGAAGATCGCTTGCTAACTTGACACCAGCAGACAAAAATATGGAGTGTTCCACAGTCACCGTCATGGCCTGGCGGCGGTGCTTGACGCTCCCACGTCTCAATTCCCATATATACCCTATGATGTCGTCTAGGAGATGACCACCGCCGTAGCTCAGTGGCATCGGGCGCGTTATTCAAAGGTCGTAGTTTGGGTCCCTGCCGGCGGCCACTTTACGCAAACTTTTACGTAAACTTTACGCAAACTTTCCTTCGCATCATTGTCCGTTCGCTCTCATCAATAACATGCCGATAGCGTGACGTGGGACTACGGCACGAAATTCTTGTGACTTCACGCAGCCATACGGCTAGTTCGGTCGCTTGTGCGTCACCAACGGAGCCCCCGAATGGAGGGGCCAAAAAGACCTCCCGATATTTTGCGCGAGCACGTTACGAGGGTCAAGGGCTCCACCCCCCCCCCCCCCTCTCATTCATTCAGTTATTGTTTGATTTCGAATGTGTGTACAAAACACGCATGCCTTAAAACACGCTCAAGAACATACTACACGAAGTGTGGTGTAAAGACCTCCTCCTCCTCTCCTGCTCTTTCTAAATCCTCTCTCCGGAAAAAGAATGCTGGCGAAACTATAATAGTGCTGGCACAATAGTGCGCGGAACTCGCGTCCAGCGGCTTCACTGCGTAAAAACATGCTTGACTGCGAGGGCAGTGGCTGTCCACACAGACAAAGAACTTGGGAGTATGCTTGCTTTACACACGAAAGAATAGATAGCGCATATTTTTGCTTTCAGCGATACAAGGGGTAAACAACTTCCCGCTGACAGATGAAAAATAAGCTCCGATTGTTAAAGAAAGAGGAGTAAGGTTATCAGCTAGTTACAAGAAACATGAGAATTTGTTCAAGCTCGGGACACGAACGAAAAAAAAAACGCTACTTAAAATAATTAACTACCCCGTGTTACTCTATAATATTATCTTCGCATCGACTCAACGGAACATGATTGATTTCTATAGAGAACAGAAGATGAGGCGAAGGTTACGTCTTGAGAATGATGCGCCCAAACCTTGGCGTCAACAAGAAGGTATGACGTCACAACATTTTTCCAATGTCCTCGCCTATCCATGTTCATTGTTTTCTAAGCGAAAATCTACGATTCTACTCGAAGTGAATAATGACGAGCGGGCGAAACTAGGTCCATAATGTCTGTTGAAGTTGCTGAGTAGTATAAAGGATGGACCGATGGAAGGACGGACGGTAGAACGTAAGGTTTTGCACACAGATGTTTCACCCCTGTGCTTTCACTGAGCACGCCGGGGCACCGATGGACATTGTGCGACCCTAGAAGTGATTCGCCCTTAATAAAATGCCGCCCCGTCGCTGTGGTCTAGAGGCTAAGGTACTCGGCTGCTGACCCGCAGGTCGCGCGATCGAATCCCGGCTGCGGAGACTGCATTTCCGATGGAGGCGGAAATGTTGTAGGCCCGTGCGCTCAGATTCGGGTGCACGTTAAAGAACCTCAGGTGGTCGAAATTTCCGGAGCCCTCCACTACGGCGTCTCTCATAAGCACATGGTGATTTTGGGACGTTAAACCCAGCATATCAATCAATCAATCAATCAATCAATCAATCAATCAATCAATCAATCAATCTAATAAAATGTCGCACCAGTTGACAAGTTCAGTCTCTGGCTCAAAAAAAAAAAGCGCCATTCTTATGCGTCGATAAACATGATGTTCAACCTCCGGGCAAACACTGCTAAAATCTTTGACGTGACAGAATACTACTTCTGGTTTATTGCGTTTATGGTAATGGTAAGACTGACTAGCACTCGAGAACTTTCTTTCTTTCTTTCTTTCTTTCTTTCTTTCTTTCTTTCTTTCTTTCTTTCTTTCTTCTTTTTTCTTTCCTTGTTTCTTTCTTCCTTCCTTTCTTTCTTTCTTTCTTAATGTGGCCCTGGTTTCTCCTTGATCATTGTCTCCTTGTGGAGATCGTCGAGGCAAAACCAATCTAAAAGGATCATTACGACCACCTTGACACTTGGAAAATGATTCGAGATCAGTAAATGATCTCATAGCCTAAAAAAAAAAAATGCCACATTGCTTCCCTCCTCCTTCGACGAAACGTCCCGACTGCTTATCCCTATTTGATAGTATTAAAACACAGCCACTAAGCTATAGTTACTTCTGGTTGATCTCTCGATATACATATATCCTGCGAATAAGTGGAAGCTTAAGTCTGCGCTTGTTTTCGTATCCCTCTATACACCTTTTCACGGGAAGGAAAAAAAACACCGCCATGATGGGCTGTGCGCGGGAGTACAAAGGCTAAGGGCGCAGCGTTTCCAGTGCATTTTCGAGGGTACGCGCCAATTTGCACAGCCCAAGGAGGGCTATGGCGGCGCCCAGGGAGGCGTTTATGAAAAGGTGAATACACCGTCTCGCTCATGTGCGCTTCCAAGTAGTTTCGTGCCGTTTTCTCAGTCACAACTTGATTGTTTCTAGCATTAATGAATGATTAGCGATCGATTATTTTCGGGCCCGGCAAAGAATATGCGTGACACACACACGTACACACACACACACACACACACACACACACACACACACACACACACAAACACAAACACACACACACACACACGCGCGCGCGCGCGCGCGCGTTCGCACGCACGCACACTCACACAAAGTAATAATATGCGTGACGCACAAACGCGCTGAGATAAAGACAACAGCTTCGTGGCACGAGCAGAGAAAGGTATAACATTTAACGCGTCGAAGAGCTTGTGAAAAAGAGCAAGAGTGCAAGAGAGAGAGAGAGAATAGAACGGGTGGGAAGGAATGGACGTCGCGGGGGTCGAAAACGAAAACAGGTGCACGACGGGTCACGCACTGAAAACGAAGCGACCACATATGCATGAGGCGGCCAACACAATCACGACAGGTGTACATTTGCGCACAGAAAATGTACAGGGCGTGTGTATGGGGATAGCGGTTGGCAGCGAGAAGCCATACGAGAAAGTAACGTGGGTGCACGACTACACACGGCCGGGAGAGGAGGATAGTGCGCGGGAGTAAAAGCGCAGGGCCTGGCTTCTGAGGAACGTGTTCTTGACCTATATCGCTGGTGCTTACTAAAACTTGTTTTTTAACCACTGAAAAGATTATTATCTACGCCGTAAGAAGTATAATATTCATCGCGTCTAAATGTCATCCCGGGCAATATTTGCAGCGCATCATGTACGTTCTTTGCGTTGTATAACGCAACGCGATCCGGGGAACGTCCCTTCAAGAAGACTTGTGCAGTCTGCTGACACGTCAATTTAGCGTCCCCCACTGTTCAGCACGTGTCCTAGTCTGACATGCTGAACAGCTCACAATGGTACCTTCTAAAGACTATTTCTATGTTTACATAAATACCTAGATTTAGCTATGCTCAAAGAAATGACCCTTGCTAAATTTCCCACTGCCCCCCCCCTTCACCCGCTCCTCTTCCCCCGACGTATTATCTCAGAAATGGACTTCTAAAGCGCGATGACTCACTAAATAAAAGTTTAGAAAACCAAGAGCATGAACGATACGAATTATGTAAAGTTTCTGCGTTTTGTTCATGTGTTAATGCGTTCAGTAAAACGTCAATCCCCCTACCCCCTATTTCCCTACGCCAGCGTCGCTGAAGGCAACGTTTTCGAAGCGAGGTAGTGTCCTCGTCGGGTCTAGACGAACACAAGTCTCCTTGTCGAAACATTGGGCAGAACGGCATGGACATACATAGGCTGTTACTGAGGAAACATCAGATAACTCTTCATAAAGACTGCCTAAAAAAATGACAGAGCGAAGGGCTGGCCAGACAGTCTATGTAGCCTCAAGTTTTCTCTGCAGCCGAGGTCGGATAGCAGCGCTTGCCGTAGCTACAGTACTTCATTCGGGATGGAACATCCAGTTGTAAAAGACGCAATCCAAGGAGTTTCCTACGGTTTTTACTAGACAGAATTTCGTCGCTGCGGTCATTAGGTCACCATGGGAATGATGGGTAATAGATGGACTTCACTAGTCTTCATGCTTTCAACTTCTAACAAACTTATGGCTTTGCTCATAGAGTGTATTTTGGCTTTTGTTTTGTATAATAGAATGACTTAGTGAACCCCGTGAAGCCGAGCTGAAGTGGTCAGCTTAATAAACGCCGAAGTGGTGGAGTAGGACGGCTGAACTTTTTCCGAACTCCATTTTTCGATACAGCGGCTGCAGACCACACACTGCCGAATGAACGAATCAATTGTGAATACATGAATTATATATGAATGAGCCATCATTTCCATGCTCGTCGAAGCGCCATGCGTTGCGGCTCCGACTGCTCCCATAGACACTAGCGCCAGATTTACCTCTAGTGCGCTATGGTAAAAACACTCGCGATATGAAGCAGGCGACGCCGAAACCACGCAGGATCACGAGCAACAAGAATGAGTGCAGAGCACCTCCGAGGCAAAAAAGTAAACGAGATCAGCGGGGTGCACCGAGACCTTGTATCGCAAAAAAGGGTGGGCCCGACCAGCGCGAGTGAACTCACCCGTAGTGCTCTCCATTCGAACGCTTCCCAGGGTCACCCTGCGGAAGGCGACCTCCTTGGCGCGCTCCAGACCGGTCAGCTCGGGCGCCGTCGCCTTGCGCGCGGGCAGGGTATGTCCTCGGCCGTCGTCCTGGACGCTCGGAGGACTGCTGTACGTGACCGTGAGCGCGCTGCGCGACCGATCGCGGAACGCCGGCGACGCCGGAGCCGACAGCGACGGCGTCAGCGGGAGCTTCGAGTCCGGCACCAGGAGCTGCCTCTGCTGGGTCGGAGGTGACGGGCTCTCCTGGAGCTTGGGCGAAGACGGGGGCGGCAGCTGACGCTGCGGGCTCTGCCGCTTGGTGCGCGGAAAGGGCACGGGCGGCGGGGAGTCGTCGGCGGCCGTGGTGGTCGCCGAAGACGACGGCGGGGCCGGTTGACGATGATGGAAAGGTCGGCCACCGGGAGGGCCGCCTTCGGCGGACGCGCTGTCGCTAGAAGACGACAGGGATGACCCCTGACGAGGAAGTTTGCGGATCGGGTTCCTCAGGGGTCCTCTCAGTGGCGCCCAGCGGACGCCCGCCGGGGGCGACGGACAGGCGGTCGAAGACAGGGGAGGAGTGCCTTCGGACGTCGGTTTGCTGGCGGAGGAGGCGGGAAACGGCGTGGCCGAAGAGTCGGCGGCGCTCGAGACGTCCGAGGACAGGCTGTCGTGTCCGGTCGCGGACTGCGGGGAGTCGGGCCGCGGGACGCCGGTGGAGTGCGAACCGGAGAGTCGCGCTTGCGGGGCGCGCTGCGCGTTAGGAGACGCCAAGGGCGTCGTCTTGGTCATGGGAGGCGTATTCGAGTCGCCCGCGCTGTTTCCTTGGGCGCTCTGTCGTTGCGGTTGCTGGCGGTTCGTCGGGGCGGCAGATCGAGAAGAGCTGGCGTGTTCGACTGCTCGGCCGGCGGCATGGTCAGGCCGCTGTTGTGTCGGCGCGCATTGGAGGGCGCGGCCCAGCTCGTCCGCGACAGGAGGTCCGTTCAACTTGCGGCGCCGGCTAGACCGCCGGCACAAGTCCTGCATCCATTGACCAGACGTGGCCTTGAGCTCCCTGCGTGAAGCAATAAAAGGAAATAGTAGATGAAACCACGCTGAACACTATCTGGATTGGTCATAGAAGATGACAATATAACACGTATTTGATATATATGTAAGACCTCACAGTGACATGCATATCAGGCTTTGCATATTGCTCAGCAACTTGGAAATGTGCTTTGCTGTTATGTGGATTTGGGGATTTGGGCGTTTCAAGGCCAAGTCACGCAAAAGCCCCGCACACGTGACCGACATGAAACTGCGGACGTGAAACTACGAACAACTGTAGTCACAGGCGAAGTATACAGCACGTCAATTTGAATTCGAATAAGCTTCGGCCCATACGAGCGAGGCCATGGAGCCACCATAATAAACTGTTTCGATCAATTGATGCTTGCATCCTCTGTATGGAATCTAACTTCAATAGGATCACCATGAGAGCATAAACCAGTGGTAAGGTATTGAAGCATAAGTACATCACCATCATTATTATTAACGTCACCTCAAGCAAGAATAAAGGAAAATACCAGCGCAAGAGGCCTCCAGATAATTCTATAACAGCTACATCGTTCGACAGGCCAGAGGAGAAAAAAAAAAAAATCATGCACACCTTACTTAATTATATCACACATAATAGCATCCAACATAACTAACGATACCACTTGCCCCTGCGAATGTTATATGCCATAGCGGCCGCTTCACACACGCAACAAGCTGCAAACAAGATTGCGACTGTATGTCGTGCCATGTGCTCACGAACTTCTCATTACAATATCGAGCCCGCGTATACGTCATAACTCGAATTACACATTACATAATTAGTTATCTCGGAAACCAAGCGATGCCTGTACTTCGGCAGGCATTCGCGATATTTCATCGAGGACCCAACAGCCTACGCGTTTGATCTTCGCTGTAGTCGCGTTTGCTTAGATGCACCGCTCGTGAGTAGGAAGCGTGAGCTGAATCTTAATCAGCGGGACGAAATGAGATAACAGCGGCACCACATTTGCTCACAGTTTCGTTTATTATTATTATTATTATTATTATTATTATTTTAGACAACAGGCTTTCGTAGGACCCGAGCTGTCAAACAGTTATGGACGATCTGCTTCGTATACTCTCCCGTATGCCCATTACTAATAACAACAAAACGCAGTAACAGGTTTATTGTCCCCGGATTGAAAAAAAAACAAACAAAGGAACGAAGAATGAGAGAGAGATAAAACACAGCGCCATGGAGGCAAAGTCAGAGCGGCGTTACATCCCGGGCTCTCTCTGGAACAATCATGTTTCAAGCAAGCCAAACACAAAGCCGCACGCGCGGCTACGTCTTATTCTTCTTAAAGCGCGCACCTGTCTATACAACGGACAGTGTAGTGACGATGATTCATTCTTGCGCCGACCTTTAACATTTTATGCGCGAAGGGCACCGATTGCTCCGAGCTTTCCCTCTCGTTTATCCAACGAAAAACACGTTTTCACAAGACGGGTCGTGTATAAGCTGCAGTGGTGCCCGACAAGATTGCAGCCTCACAGGGTTAAACTCTGGCGGTTCCGTTTCCAAGGGCAACGAACGCCACCGCTGCGCCACGAGTCACTTCAAGGTCCAAATACACGGGTGCTGCGTATCTAGTGCGCATATGTGATGTTTCCTCTCCAGGTTGTAGACTCGTCCCGCAGTTCGAGGATATTCTTTTTTATTTACAGTTATACAGGGTGACACATAAACAAACGTCGATTTCAATTTTCTTCTCTATAGACGTCCACATGCTTCACTTCTGAGTCACACGCGTCGCACAAACTTGGAATTCTCTGTCTCTCCGTTTAACGACACGTTGCTTTCTCTCAAGCATTTTCCACCGACCGCCGTAAGCCTGTTTAGGCTTTACGCACATTTACGGCGACAGCTATACCAGTGTACGAAGTCTGCACGGCATACTCTCCGCCTCGTGCGTCTCAACTTCGCGCGACAATATCGCTATAGTGGGAAAGAGAGAGATATATGGGGGCACACCATTTCATGACACCGCGGTGGCGCTGTTATCGGTGCATGTCATCTCGCCGCCGAGCGACAGTGCGGGGAAATACAGCACGCACACATACTGTACAAGCAAGTGGCCACAGCTAGGTCAGCCATTATCCTGTCAAGGCGGTGGCGACGGCGGCGTCGTCTGGCGCGCCTTGTCGGGTGATACTTTATACAAGCTCTGCGAGTCATCACTCTTCAACCGCGATTACTGTGCGAGCCCGCGTACATATGTGCAGTGCCTGTGCAATCGCGAAACGCTCCTCCTAGTCGATCCACTGCATCGGTGGCGGCCTTGGCGACCTTCCAAGGCAGCTCGCACATCCTGGTCACTTGGTAGAGGATGGCGCGTTGCATCGTCTGCGATCGAATGTGAGGCGCGCAGCTCACGATCGCTATTCTCGATGCGCCGTGAATGCGCAAAGAGAAGTCCCGATGACGGCCCCGTTGACTCCTTCGCGATGTGCCCCGCGGTTGTCGTCTCGTCCTATGCATGTGCAGGCCTGCAGCTGCACGCCTCGCGTTATTCGCGTGCTTTTTGAACTAGCATTGCGTGGAGTTTCATCGTTTTGATCACAGAGAACTTATTAACTTAGTCGCTTCATCTAATTATCCGCGCTTTCTCCGACTGCGTTTCCCATCACTTGGCAATCATTCTGAGCCTCTTACTGTCCACCGGTTGTCTGGGCAACGAATTACGTGCCCAAGGAAGCATACGTAAGCAAAATGAATGGAAATATAGTTCTCTCTCTCACTCACTCTCTCTCTCTCTCACACACACACACACACACACACACACACACACACACACACACACACACACACACACACACACACACACACACACACACACACACACACACACACACACACACACACTACACAGACTGTTCACTCGGGTTCGGGCATACACATCTTATACGTTTCTGAGCTTCAGAATATATTTACCTTGAAAAACTCAGACAACCCCGCCATGGCGGTCTCGTGGCTAATGTACTCGGCTGCCGACCCGCAGGTCGCGGCATCGAATCCCTGCTGCGGCGGCTATATTTTCGATGGAGGCGAAAATGCTGTAGGGCAGTGTGCTCAAATTTGGGTGCACGTTACAGAACCCTAGGTGGTCGAAATTTCCGGAGCCCTCCAATACGGCGCCTCTCATAATCATATGGTTGGTGGTTTTGCGACGTTAAATCACACATATCAATCAACAAACTCAAACACAGACGCACGAAAAAAAAAAAAACAGAATAAATTGACATGGGTGCAAATGTGACGATGAAACAGTTTCTGATTTAAATAGGCGCAGTTTGGGCAACAGGTCACATGACACGACTTTATCGTGTTTGTTTTGTAAACTGCATGACCCATGTTTTGGATTATTTCCTAATTTTGATAAAAACACAACTATACTGTTTAAAAGTTTTTGTATTATGTAATTGAGGCTTTTCGTTAATCCGGACATATGTGTTCAATACAGTCTCGACCAACGCCGTCACCTTTCTGCCTTTGGCACTGGCAAACGCAGCACATGTAAGTCGTCCTTCCATTGTAGTCTTTCAATAATCACTCGAACCCTGTCATCTCAGTATATCTGACGGGACCATGGATGATTGATGTGCTCTGTCTCAAATATAGGGAGAGGCAATGACACCTCTACTCTACCTTATTTACATTTTGCCACTCTTCATGCAAAACAATTCTGCAAGGAAGTGTTGCATTGAAACACCGAAAAGCACAAAAACACTAACATGCCACTTACACGCATCTCGTCTTTCTGTCTGGTCTAGAAGGCTTCCGTTATGTTCCGAGCAAGTTCATCTGAGTTTTTTTCGCAAAAACAGAAACATTGGAAAGTTATGTATAAACTAGAGCAGCAAGAAGTTCTTGTAATGTGAAAAAAAAAAAGATATAACATATGCAACTACGGGTTACAGATTAGCCAAGAATTGTTAGGCTATGCCCTTCAGTTACACAACACGAACGTTACTCGTTAGCGAGACTGCGCCTGTAGTCACGGAACTTACGCGCGAGTGATGGACTGCACGCAACAAAGCATAGAACCGCGACGAGTGGCAGAGGAAAAGAGAGCCGTCCGTCCTCGTGTTGTCCAAGGGTAACTCGATTATGACCGTCTCTTTCTATGAACACCAAGCAGGGTAAAGCCCCTCTCTCTCCTTCCCTCCCACCTCTTTCTCTCTCTCTCATTTGTTCTTGGCGTGCTGCGGCTGTGCGCGCTCGTGCTTTAGGAGAACTGTCCACGCTATCTTCGGTGACAAATTGCATTATCTCGCCGCCGAGAGTGGACTCCTTAGTTCCGCTCTGTGTATCTGGAGTGTGCCGCAGCGGAGGTCCGTTTTCCGGATACCACTTAGGCTCAACGCTATACCGTTCTGAAACTCTACCAAGATGCGGAGCTGCACGTTGTCTCTTCCCCTCTGGCTGCGCTGCACAGACGTGTATCACTGAAAACTGCGTACAAAAGAAAGCGGTTGTTGGAAGGGAGGATTGGAAAAGAAGAAGGTGCAAAGAAGAAGGACCCAATTTTTGCGAATGTGAATGGATAGAATCATTGTTCTTTTCCCGAAAGTGCGTTTCTTCTTCCCTTATTTTTGTTCGTTCGAGAAAGAGAATGTTAATTTAGTGCTACGCACCTGTCGGAAATGAGTACCGTGCTCGACACGATATGCATAAAAGTGAGCTATACTCCATGTTTCAAAGACGGAACCGCGAGAGGGACGACAGGTAAAGAGACACGAAGAGAGATTCCCCAAAATTGTGCGTTTCTTAATGTATTTTTTTAGAATGGATGGGGGGGGGGGGGGGTCTTGAGTCGCCCAGTTAGAACAACAGGTCCTTTAAATATAATAGAACGGCGGGAACATTGTCGAAATGAGTTGAATTGGCAATGTATTCCTACAGCCTCTCGTCTCCTTTCCACCCTTTCTCACGAACTCTACAGAAAGACGGAAACGCAGTTGCTCGTGCAGGCGCCGAGGCCGAATCGAAGACATTTTATAAGGCCACGGCTCACCATGAACGCTTCGCATTAAACTCATATATGCCTCAAGTAAACAAAGCCGGTGCATCCTCCAGTGGCAGTTGTCAACTTGCATCGTATGCCCGTTCCCTTTGTGTTCTTGCGTATTTGAGCAGGTACAGAAGGGTTATTGTTAAAGAGAACCTCGCCGTGTGCACCATGTCCGGATTGCACTGTCTGGCAAATGAATAGTAGCTTATATTGGCATAAAGCTACGGCTGGCTGACTGTTCCGACTCCGTTGGACAGACTAGTGCCATGCACGAAGAATGTTTCCGCGTCTACTTCCAGTTACGGTGCCCGCAATATGACAGGTGCTTATTACAGTGCTGCCTTTAAGAGTAGACGGTATCTGTTCACCAAATAATAACAAACATACACTACACCAGGGAGTTGCAAGCAGTGTACGGCAGACAGTGAGTACTATGCGGGGTGCACGACCTACCCTGCCGCGTGTGTTGACACTACATGCGCGTAGCCCAGGACTATAGCATTGCAGCATATATGCCCTCGAGATGCGCGCGGTCGTGGCCCCGGCTTAAACAAAGGACGCTCCACTCGTGCGCACGGCGCGCACAAAGGAAACGACGCTCGAAGAACGACAGCAGCGAGGTGCGCAGCCAGCGGTGCATGCACATCGACGACGCTGCGAACCACGACGAGAAAAAAAGGCACGCATGCGCGCGCTTGGACTGCGAAACGAAAGTAATAGAAGCACCTGAAAGAACGCCTGAGGGGCACGGGACTTGCTCACTGACGCGCGGTAAGGGTAATGTCTACGAGAAGTGTTTCGCAATGCGTCGCATCCTCAGTTACGAGAATGTTACCTCTTCTTTGGACACGGGTATGTGAATATGAGACGGTAAGTTGGGCCACTTGCATAGTTAGGACCCATCGCGAACTTATTTACAGCGCAACACCAGAAAACACAGACAGGGAAGGAACAAAAGAGAAAGAAAAGACGGCGCTGACTCACAACTGTTGTTCGTTGAATAAACAACAGTTGTGAGTCAGCACCGTATTTTCTTTCTCTTTTGCTCCTTCCCTCTCTGTGTTTTCTGGTGTTGCGCTGCAAATAAGTTCACGGTGGACGAATATGTGAGACCAACTATAGCTCGACGAACCACATTTCTGAAACCACGGCGTTGCAGGTGTAGGTAGTTACGCTCAGTACACACTATTAAACCCGTGCAAAGATATGACAATTGTGGTTTGCCTAGGGCACAAGGAAGAAGAAAAAAATGTATTTGCCTAAAACGACTTGAAGGCGAAAATAATCTTTTTTTTATTGTTAGTTCATGTGTCTATGCTCCCTACCGCCCCTTTGCTTCCCTCAATTGCCGGAGAATGAAAGACTGGAGCGTGTTATAACATACACAAAATACAAAACAACGAAAAAAAAACATGCTGTGTTACTATATATGAATTGCGAGTAAAGGAAATAAAATCTCTACTCGACCAAAAATAACAAAAGTGAAATGTAAATAAGAGGAATGCATACGGTAAATGCGGTAAGATTACACAGTCCCGTCGACGAAATATAAACGTAGCGTAAATGCTTAAAAAACAAAAACAAAAAACACAGGAATATTGACACGTGTCGAAATAATGTTGTAGGGACGGACAATACATATAGGTAAGGCTATCACGATGCAGGTGAGCTCATAAAAAGTGACCAAAGAGGGAGCAACCTGAAATTGAAGCGACAGGTATTCTGACAGGGCACGTGCCTCATACACGCAGCCCACCAAACTCTCGAGAGCGGCCCGCATATGGCTATGTTTTTCGCGTATTTTAAAAATTTTACTTTCATCATAACTGCGCTCGTGAGCTGCGTGTTACAGGTATAAAGCATCGTTTCCTTGAGGCACCTTATATTGACCACCATGTGTTGAAGCGTAACCGTAAAACGAAAACAGTATTTCAGAATAGCGGCGTCTACATTTGACTCGTTTTGAAGATTGGTATCAACATGCCGTTGGATGCAGTCCTGGCCCTGAATTTTCCTTCAGAAATCACCCGTATACGAGATGTGGGAAACGCTTTCTTTTCAAGGGTAATGCTGGCTTACTATGCGCATGAACTCACGCCCTGCCCCCCCCCCCTTTTTTTTTTAAACTTTTTGACCGGTCCCAGCTTGCGGGACTAAATACTGCGGCTGCGGCCCGCTATACCTGAGATGACTTCGATGCACCCGCTGTAGGATCTATCTAACTTTATACGCGATTGAGGGCATATCTTTATGCAGGCCCATCCCCGTTTCGACAGCTCAACGGGGAACTGTGATGCGCTGACACTGAGCTACCGCAATTACCAGAACACTAGCGGTACTTGGAATTGTTTATTCTCAGCTAACTAACTAGCACTATCAACTAATGATTGATAGTGCTAGTGTTGGACAAGGAAATGCTATTGTTGACTACACGACGGCAAGAGTAAGGCCGATGGTGTAAGCCATCCTTGGCTGCCTGCATGCCGCTATAACAGCAACATATTGCTCACTCAATCGCCACGCAGCGACGTATACAAAGTAAGCTACACGTGCTGTTCCTGACCGTTTGAGTGCGTGTGTGTGTGCGCGATATAAAGAAGAACACGTTGACGAGCACAATACGGCTCATTTCCGGGGGCATTAACATACACTTTCGCCGTGTCGTATACAAGTCAATGTAACGTCACGACCTTACAAAATATAGGTGGTCCTACCCAGGAGGATTGAGGGGGGGGGGTTCAAAAACTAAACCAGGAATATATAAAATTGTGCGCGCACACAACACACACACACTATATATATATATATATATATATATATATATATTGCCAGCCTGACTACGTCCACTGGAGGACAAAGGCCTCTCCCATGTTCCGCCAGTTAACCTGGTCCTGTGCTAGTTGCTCTCAATTTATACCCGCAAACTTCTTAATCTCATCTGCCCACCTAACCTTCTGTCTCCCCCTAACCCACTTGCCTTCTCTGGGAATCCAGTTAGTTACCCTTAACGACCAGCGGTTATCCTGTATACGTGCATACGTGCTACACACACACACACACACACACACACACACACACACACACACACACACACACACACACACACACACACACACACACACACACACACACACACACACACACACAAACACACACACACACACACACACACATATATATATATATATATATATATATATATATATATATATATATATATATATATATATATATAAACACCGCCTTGAAAAATATTTCTGGCTTATCGTAGGCGGTATGCAACACATATAGATAGAATGTTTTCCGATTAAAACGAGGCCCGATAGCGATAGAAGTATACATAAAAAGCCACGCATGAATTCAATAATAATAATAATAATAATAATAATAATAATAATAATAATAATAATAATAATAATAATAATAATAATAGTAATAGTAATAATCCCTGAATAAAAAAAAGACACACGGGTATTAACAAACTGACAGCTGGCACCTGAATGGGCGCAAGATATGCCTCTCTTACGAAAACAAAAAGAGAGAGAAGAAATGAATGGGCGAGAAACCCAAACAAATTCATCTAGAAAAAAGAATATGTTTAGCAATAGAAAAAAAAACGAAGGAAACCTCGAAAGAGATTGAATTGAAGTTTTTTTTTTTTTAATTCTAACAGGACGCCATACATCGACGCTGTTTTTTCTCCAAAGATATATTAACGTTTACCCGCCCGTAGACTGAGTGAATATAACATAATGAATGAATATTTTGCCAGTGTACATAGATTCAGCCCTGTACTTTGCCGATTTCCCTTCAAGCACTCGGAATAACTTCGGGACAAACGGCTCGCCAGCAGCGACGTGTAGGCTGCACCACAGAGATTTCGCTGGGGCATTTGCGTACGTGAGAAGAAGTAGTAGAACTGTGTTACAGACGCAGTAGAAAAAAAAAAGGAGGTCGGACAAAGCGGAGGTTTCCTGGCGCCAACCCAATACCTCGTTCTAACGACACTGCCGACGACAAAGTTACACGCACACGATTGAAGCGAAACAACAATAACTAAAAAAGAAGTAAAAGATTAACCGCGTCTCTACTCTGCACACACAACCCGGAAACCCAACGTCCCAGTGGGACTAAGCTTCTCAGGGAAGCAAGACGTGTAGTTCGCGTCGAAGAGAACAGGTGGGCAAATTGGTAACAACCGACGACTGGAATGCGAATCCAAGGCAGAGACCGACGCATACCGCGAAAGGAGGAAACTTTCAGGAGATGAGACTATAGCCGCACAACAAAAACACTGAGAGATATATAAACGGAGACACAAAAGGACACTCATTGTTAGAAGAAGAGAGCGTAGGCACAACGAAACACTGGATGCGGTTCTGGGAGAAAGGGAGCAGATGAGGAATATTCGCGAGCTCTCCCACGCCACCGGCTCAGCTCAGTCAAAAAAAAAAAAAAAAAAAAAAACTCACTCACAACGAGTCGTTGAGAGCAGAGAGAAAGTAAAGCTGGATCATAAATGGCACGGGTACGCGAGTTTTTAATGCGTTTCTCCACGGCGAAACCCTCGAAACAAAAGGGGCTCTCCTACCACCGCTCGCTAACATGGTCGCCCACAACGCGTGGGAGGAGGGAGAAAAAGTGAGAGAGAACGACCAACGCTGGGCGCGCGATGAGGATAGAGAGAGGAATAAAAAAGAGAGAGAGAGAGGTAGCCGAACGCACGCCGTCAGCGATCCAACGCTGCGCGCGCGAACTGAGTGGAGCGTCTTTGCGTGGCGCCGCACACCCGCCCACCTGCCGAAAAGACCGTTATCGTGCCAGAAACGCAGAGGCGAGATGACGTGTGAGACGCCGAACAATGGTCTGCCCCCCTCCCCGCTGCTGCGCAGATGGAGGAAGAGATAACGCCCGATCTCGTAACGGCTGTACCCCGTATGCGAGTTCTCTTATCGGCGTTTTGAGCACGCGGGCGTCGTGATTACGCCCCCTCCGAGATGGTTACGCCGCGTGAGCACAGGCTAGCCGCGTCTCGCTCACTAGTTTCTAGCGGTTTTCATTTGGTTGTTTCGAAGTTAAGACCTCTTTTTAATTACTCGAGTCTGGCTGCTGGACGGCGCCCTGCAAACCTGGCACGTGAGCGGAGCGGGCGCGTAACATGACTGAAAAGTGTTACGCAACGGCGCCGAGTATGCCGAGGAGAACATTTCAGGCGATTCGACTGTAGTTAATGTGCATTTCAACGTGCTGATGGGTGGTCGTGAATGGTTTTACTGGGGCTTATAGAGAGAAGATAAGGACAAGAAAAGACAGGAAAGTTAACCAGAAGGTAGTATATGATATCTGCACTGAGTTGGAATAGACGGTTGAGAGAGAAAAAAAACAACAACAAAAAAGTCGCGGCTAAACACAAACACACAACGCACGCACGCACGCGAGAGGGAGAGAAAGAGCGTTCCTCTAAAAACGCCGATCATATGAGAACGACCGGGTCATAGAAATCAACAAGGTAAGTTATGTTGTAAGCAAGAATATTATAGGTTATGCCACGTATATGGACAAACAAGGTTGTTCCATAAAGTAATTTGGTGTGGAATTTCATTTCATTGAAATAAATGGGCATGGGCTACTGTCCCACGTGCAAAAGAGTTTATACCAGCAACATTATAAATAAATATTGAAACATAAGGTGTAGTAGCGCAATTTTCACGGGGACGAAGAGGACAAGAACACACGACAATCGCTACACTCGCAACTAATTTTATTTCAGAAGCAGCACATCATATATAACCCATAACCCTAGCGACACAGAAAAGAACTACGAACATTGAATCATTGC
The DNA here is from genome assembly GCF_013339725.1 of Rhipicephalus microplus. NCBI lineage: Eukaryota > Metazoa > Arthropoda > Arachnida > Ixodida > Ixodidae > Rhipicephalus > Rhipicephalus microplus. The sequence continues at coordinate 131,204,873 of NC_051171.1, forward strand.
CAACAGAAGCTTTTGCGCAGACTCAAGCGATAGTACATGGCAGGTACCATGCCTTCCACATTAAAAAAAGAAAAGAAGGATGCATTAGTCAGTCATCGGTTTCGTTAAGTGACCGAGAAGCCAGCTACCTCGAAGGACTTAATTGAGATCAGTGTTTGCATGTGTCATACTCTCCTTTTTGTCGTTTCAAAATTTTGTTTCAAACACGTGTGAATTCCCGCAAAATTTTTTTCTTTTTTTGATGTTACCCAGGGCTGTTTTTGGTTATGTCATCTTAAAGTGTCAGCGTACCTGCCATGTACTATCGCTTGAGTCTGCGCAAAAGCTTCTGTTGGCAATGATTCAATGTTCGTAGTTCTTTTCTGTGTCGCTAGGGTTATGGGTTATATATGATGTGCTGCTTCTGAAATAAAATTAGTTGCGAGTGTAGCGATTGTCGTGTGTTCTTGTCCTCTTCGTCCCCGTGAAAATTGCGCTACTACACCATATGGTTAAATGATGTCTCACCAACTAGCCCAGCTCTCAACCCTATTGAAACATAAGCATAGGCGTGTGCCGGGTAGGGCGAATCGCCGCACACCTGCCCCTCAAGTTTAGTATGGTCCCTAGAATATGTTGCCAGTATTTTAGGGACCATAAGTTTAGTCAAACTGTGGCCAGACTTCACGCACACTCACCCTCCAGGTGGGTGACTAGAGGGACGGCTGCCCCCATTTCTCTACCTTTTTCCCCTCTCGCGTGCGTACGCTCGTTGAGATAAGAATAGACAAGGTACAAATGGCTGGCTCAAGATGGTGACACGAAATGAATGACGCGTATTTCAACTGGTCAAACCTATTTGGGACTTTACGCGAAACGATCTATTGGAGTCGTATTGGATGTAGTTGTCGGCATCATGGCATCTTATGGGTACTACACGCCTCTGATGTCACGCGTAGTCGCAGCTCGCGTTTCCCGCCGCATTGCCTGAAGCGTGCTTAAACTGCGTTGAACCGTACTTCAACTGCCCGTGGGTCAGGGTACACACGATACGCGCGTAAAAATGATACACGGTCAGGGCAGCCACAGAGTCTTATTCGGTGCAGAACAGTTGTTGGTCAAAACAAGTTCATAACTCATGTCAGAATAGTATTGTTTTGCGCAGAAGGGAACCACCTTGCCAGTGTCAGGCCTTGGGAACGTTTGATTGGGTGTTTGACGTCTCAAATCGACACAGAAGCTAAGCCGTTCAGAAGGTGGCGTTCGTTGAGCACCCACCCGAGTAGACGTAAGCTGTGCTATCGTTTTCGTCAAAAGTCATTCGTTGTATCGAAGAGATGCCTTCGTTTGTCGACCGGTCGCTTATTACAAAGCGTCTCAGTAAGGCGATGAATATGCATTCAGACCCCACACTTCCGGAGACTTCCTCGAAACTGCTAGAGATTCGAACCCACGACCTGGCTTATATCCACTGCGTAGCCTCTCAAACGCATACATCTGGCACAACTTTCATCAACGGATCTGGATAAATTCAGCTTGATGATGCGGCAAACCCACGCCAATAACGCGAAAGGAGAAAGACCTTGCCGCACCTATCGTATTTACTCAACACAGACACATAACGAGATTCATTGCTTCAAAAAAAAAGAAAAAGAAAAGAACCTCGCGTTACATTTAAGTAGATACGGCAGCTCCCACAGAACACCTATACACTACCATTGGCAGCCCCCTACCCGCTCGGACGTTTTCGGTGGCCTTCATTCGCTGCAACCGACCTACATTACTCTGAAGAACCGCGAGCTCGTAGCGCCATCTGCGCGAAGCCATCAAAAACACCTGTACGCCGTTTCTATGCCGCGCGTTAGCACACGCGCGAATATGAGGTCATATCGACGCAGCGGTACAGTTCAGTGGTTATGTCATACCAGGGAGCGATAACTGCAGATAATAAATGAACAACAGCGTGTGTAGACAGTAATTGTGCAATAACTGTAGACAAGTGACACTGGAATCACATACACTTGAAAATATAATCATGAACCACGCATATTCTTCGTAGACACGTCTGTAGCATAGATAATCGTACAGCAGTTCAACCGATCTTAACGCATCCCCAAGCTTGCGCGCGGAATGAAACCGGATTTCCCCCCTCAAGACCCTCAAGAGTGATGCCGTCACTCTGCACGACGGTGCCAGATGGCGCCAGCGTTGTTAAAAAGCGCGCGTAGGCGCCGCTTTTCTGTCCCACGTGGCGATACCTGACTTGTGCCATTGCACTGGCTTATCCGTAATTTATTATTGTTTTGTTTCACGCTCTAGGAACAGATTGCATTACAAAGGGGTGAGGAGCTATCGTACCCGAATATGTCTAATTATAAGCAAAACAATCGACTGAGAACTTAACATGGTTTTCACGATATTGCAGTAATATATAAGGAAATAAGAATAACAGTAGAATAATAAGCCAAGATATACAACGCTACTCGCTGAAGTACGGCAAAAGAATAAAACTACACTATGGCTATAATCGAGCTAACTAAGTAGTAAACAATGCATTTATAAAATATATGGAGTCACGCATGATTGTTGTCGACCCATACGGATTGTTTAAATTTGAAGCAGTTTTAGGTGAAAGCGACAAAGAATGGTCAACTGTTTTACAGTGCAAGACGCGTTGGTAAGACGGCATGGCATGCATCGACAATGAAAACAGACACGCGTTATAATAGTAACCCTGCACGCACGCACACACACACACACACACACACACACACACACACACACACACACGCACACGCGCGCGCACACACACACACACACACACACACACGCACACGCGCGCACACACACACACACACACACACACGCACACGCACACGCACACACACACACACACACACACACACACACACACACTTGCAACTTTTAGGAAATAAAGAATTGCGGGAGGGGGCACCGATCCTCACCCCCACTCTCGGCAATCTCCAAACGCGAATGATGCCTTATTTAGCCATTAATGGCCAAACCGCAGCCCATGGTGAGACCACGCACAGGCTGTCTTAATTACCATACGGTTTAACCAGCTCTGCTAAAAGAAGCCTAATGCCGCATATCTCGAGAACGCGAGACGTGGGCGGCTAAGGCACAATACAGCTTGGCGCGGAAGCCGTGATGGTGCGCACGTGGTCAAGGTCGTTCAATTACAAAGGCTCAAAACGGGGCCGTAAACTGGCGGGGCAAGTCAAAGTGGCGGAAGCCACGAAGGAAGGAAAAAAGAAATATTCGTACTAACTTACTGTACTCCGTAGACGTGTCAAATCTCGCTGAAAGCCTCTTAATGAGAGCACTATGCCTACTCAACGGCCCCCAGCGCCCCCATTTAACTTCAGCGACCACGACGCGGCTCTGGGCCGTTGTATGAAAACAATCAGAAAAAATGAACATAACTACGACCCGGCGAAGTCGAATATTATACGCAGCCTAACAAACCAGGAAAATTAACTTTCACTGTCTCTGGCACACACGAACGCACCGAATTTATGACTCATTACGACGGGTGGCTCAGGTGCTCTACAGCCTCAGGGGCAGGGGGGGGGGGACAAAAATTTTATTCGGAGAATGCGCCATGACGAAATGCGCACCCGCGAACTAACGTTAAACGAACCGCCGCACAGGCTTGTATGCTCTGACGCAAAGCGGCGAGCTGCTGTGCGGAGAAAACGTGCAAACGGAAAACGCGCGAAAATATAAAACGTACCTGCCTGAAAAGCACTTTAATGCCCTCGGGCGAGACTGTTATTCCTTCTACGGTGCCGTAGATTCCAGTTAGTTAAGTTATCTTCTTTCGTTTTAATCCACAGGCAGCTATTTACGCGCGAGTGACGCGTCAGGGTTCTTGGGCTTCAAAATTGTTCGGAATCCAGGCGCCTTCTCCCCAACATCCCCTTTTACGCAGAATAACATATTGTAGCTGACTCTCATGGGATTCATGAAAGGCGGCGTGACGGCCTACAGTATTTACCCGTATGCTACCAAAACTGGTTCGTTCTTACTAACATTGGCTAAACAGTGGCCTAAACGCTGACTTACGTTCGCCAACTTAGTCATTGTTAGGTTGTACTGGCTAACGTTGCGTAGTCCAATGTTGCTTAAGTGTGAACAAATGGTCTGCGAGTGAGCTAGATAAAGCACTGGCACAGCCCTCACCACGGTGGTCTAGCGGGTATGATGCTCGACGAAGATCGCTGGATTGAATCCAGGCCACGGCAGCCGCATTTTCGATGGAGGCGAGAATGTTTTAAAGCCCATTTAGGTGCACGTTAAGGAACCTCAGGTGGTCGAATTTCGTCAAGCCCATCACTACGGCATCTCTCACAATCACGTCGCGGCTTTGACACGTAAAACTGCAACAATTATTATTATCATTACCTTAATCATGGGCTCACTTGGATTGTTCTGGATTGATTTTAGTTTTAGTAGGATATGTCGGAGAGTACCCGCTATCAGCTGTTATAGCAGCAGGTATCATATATGTTTAATTTTCATACAACGATCTCGCTCTCGCTGGAGAGTTGTATATATATATATATATATATATATATATATATATATATATATATATATATATATATATATATATATATATATATATATATATATATATATATATATATATATATATATATATATATATATATATATATATATATATATATATATATATATATATATGAATGAGATCTAACAGACAGTAATGCCAAGGAATGTACAGGGGAAGTTATTAGAACCAATGGAATGTAAATAAGAAGAATGAAGAAAAGTGGATGAAAAAATAACCAGCCGTGAGCAGGAATCGTAGGTACGATTCCTGCTCACGGCTGGTTATTTTTTCATCCACTTTTCTTCATTCTTCTTATTTACATTCCATTGGTTCTAATAACTTCCCCTGTACATTCCTTGGCATTACTGTCTGTTAGATCTCATTATTATTGTGTTAAAACACGGAAAAACGAGCCCTTAGGTATACACTTCTTTCCCTTATATATATATATATATATATATATATATATATATATATATATATATATATATATATATATCACAAAACTACGCTACGACCCATTGAAGGATAGGCGGCACATCCCGAGGAAACTAGAAATGAAGAAAAACACAGTGAAGGCAGAAAAAGACGAGAGAAAAGCGATTATTACGCCTATAGCGGCCCACCTCAGGCACGTCGGCCCGTAAGCCGCGGCACCGAGTCTGTTGTCTCAGGGCGCACAAAGTGAATAACACAAAAGAGGAACCGGCGATGGCCGATAAAGAAGGAACTGAGCACCGTCATTCCGGCTGCGCATAGCCTGCGGTGCATTCAGAGCCGCAGTGCTGAAAAGAAGTCCGGGGCATTGACGGTGGGGCTCGCTATAGGGTATTGCGGCGCTGTGGAGGCGGCGCGGAGATCTACAAGTGTAGCAACGTGAACAATTGAGACGTATTGCGTATCCCAGACCCTTTTAAACAATGCATATAGACAGATGACGCTGATGTAGCCTACCGTCTTTTCCACGCGTCCGAAATTTCTAGACCGTTTAGTGTTTAAAAACAAGGCGATCGAAGAGAGTATATGCGCGGGTGCTATTGTAAGCACGGAGAGAATTGAGAAATGGGCAAGAAAAATAAAATGCCCGAGGGTGCGCTTTCACGAACGAAAGGACAGCCTTCTTAGCGATCGTATGAAGTGAAAAACTAATGACCTGAGAATATGGTTCTTACAGCTGTAATAACCACGAACTTGATTGGAAGTTCATATACCGGTACGGAGTTCAAGAGAATGAATGAATGAATGAATGAATGAATGAATGAATGAATGAATGAATGACCTGCAATCAAAACGCACAGATGCACAGGTCTAGTCATAACGATGTAAAATACTTAATATTTTAGTTTACCTTAACATTTACGTTTTTTTTGTGTGAAGACGGGTAAACTATACGAGTTAAACTTAAATTGATCCGTTCAACTACTACTTTCTATAAGGATATTGTATGAGTGCGACTATTGTGAAGATTATTCGCGCCCAAGTTTCCTTCCCGCCTCTCTTTCTCTTTTTATTTTGCTAGTTACATATGCAAAGTTTGCGATAAGTAGTAACGCATAGACGTTATACTGCATAGCCATAGTTCTCTTAGTGCTCCACGACAATGTTTCACTGCACCACTGCTGCGTCGTGCAGCAAAACACCATAACGTCACCCTGTAAAGCACTCCGCCGTGCTTCCGTGAGATGCGGCAGAAACTGCCACCGCTGTTTCCCGACGAAAGCAAGACTGAACAGCTCTGACGTCGTGCAGTGTAAACAACATTATGCAGTGCCGCTGTCTGTCTCCTTTTCTTGTCCCTAGTTTTTGGCGCTGTTTTTTATGTGAATTATGCAGCACACACACGCTAGCGATTTGACAACGACACATTCAGAAACAGTAAAACACGGTTTTTCCTTTGAAATATAACACTCTATGATATTGTGTGATAGAGTAAACACGTCTCTTTTCTCTGCAAACACCTATGGGGTAACGGCCATAATGCGGTATATATTTTTTCTTTCTATTATTCCTCCGTTACCCCACCCTAAGTGTAGGGTAGCTAACCGAGGCAAGCTTGGTTAACCTCCCTGCCTTTCCTATTCATTTCTCTCTCTCTTCTTTGCCTAAAAATTCAGTTTTCATTTTTTATTTATTTTGTCTATCAACTTTCGTAATGTCACTGGAATGAAATGTTTTTTTATGAAGATTTTATTTGACTTTTATTGCAATAACAATTATTTGAACACTTTCAGCTGGATTTTGCCACCGGCGTCGGCGTGGGCGTCGCTGTCACTCACTGTATATGCATATGCATCTATATGTATAAAAACGCAAGAAAGAAAAATCATCCAGAAAACGACTCCAGCGCGCGGAACCGAACGTGAGTGCGAGGCGTTAACCACTGAGCCTCGGGGGAGCACGTCCTTCAACGCTCAAACGGCAAGCTATTTATATCTATCATCCACTGCTGGTGACGGGCATCTCTGGGGGGGGGGGGGGGGGCAGAGCTATTATGTTTTGAGCATCACCAGCAAGATGGCGCAATGAGTGCGCATCGCCACATCGCCACAACGCGGCGGCACGCGCTCTCATCTGTCACGCCTGTTTTGCCCCACGGAGAGGAAAAGTTGGACGCTCACTCGCGCGCCCTTATCTCGCAGTGGGGAGGATCGTACGTCGTGGCTGTCCTTCGGCTTTCACCAGAACGATTCTGTTTTAGTTAGCGGGCGCATAAAGGTCACTCTAATCGTTGCACAGTCTTCGTTTGCGAAAAGAGCGCGGTTTTCAGAGACAAGGAAGTAACAACTGAGACGCTTATTCGCGTTCATCTGTACCTGTGAGTACGTTTCGTGCGTCATTTGTGCGTGAGAAACGCGGGACACGTTTCGATCTGCTTGCCATTTTGCGCATGGCCTTCCAATTTGTGGCTATTATATTCATTGCTTCGGCTTTGCGGCAAAGCTGTGACTTCCTGCATTATAAACATACTTATGTAAGGCATATTTTCTTACTTTTTCTGTTTTTTTCTCTTCTGAAAAGTTAAACTTTGTTTTTGAGCTTTTCATTAAGTACCAATGGCGAGTAGAATTTATATGTTTGTAAAATGTATTTTGTGAGTTTTGTGACTTGCCTAAAATTTCTGTTTTAGTGCTGAACTTCCATTTTCATCAGTTGTTTTGTTTCTTCCAGGAAAATTGAAGCCACAGACCTTGTCAAGCTGTGTTGGCTTTTTTGTGCGTGGTCCTCAACATTGTATGAAGGCTGAAATAAATCTAATTTGATTTGATTACGTTATCATACTCTGATCAAAACAAAACAGGAACAAATATGGTTTGCTGCGCCACTGTATGTCACACACGAAGGCAATACCTTCGAAGTACGGTGATCGGTAATTGGAACGCGAGCGATTTCGAAACTATGCTACAAAGGGTCGCTTTGTGTTTCCTTTGCGGTTCACCTGCATGCGCTACAGCATCCACACTTCGAACCGAAACGCACGCTTGCCCGCCACGGTGGTGCAGTGACGACGGTGCCCGACTGCCGACTTACAGTTCGCGGTTTTGAAAGCGGAATCGGCAGTTCCATTTCGATGGAGGCGAAAAGGTAAGCGGTCCGTGTACTTCTACTGAGCGACATGTCAGTGCTCGTTAAAGAATTTCAGTTCATCGAAATCAATTCAGGCTTCCCCCTACGGCATGCTTCATGGTATCATGGCTTTGGTCCGCGAAATTTCAGGCATCATCATCGTCATTACTATAATCACCAACACGAACGCTTGGGAATTGTCCATGCTTAAAGCAGGCGGAAGAACAATTCAACCTGCAACTCCTTCGTAAGTACAAGTCAATGAAGCGTTCGCTGACGATTTCTTTCTTGCAGTTCAGTATCTGACCATTCTGCGCGAACTCGCAATCCAAGGCAGCTTCAACTTTAACTTAGTATTCTTACCCTCGTATTCACAAACGCTCCTCGACTCGACTTTCACCCTTCACTTGACAGAGTTGAGCACTGCGCCATCTTTCGGATGGAAAGAACTAGTCAAGAATTGCAGCAGATTATCGTTCATATGCAGTGACTTGCTGTGCCTAGAGACGGCGCTCTCATCGGCTTTCTCAAGTAAAGGTGAAGCATTGAGTGAAGGGACGTTCTAGAATACGGGGGTTAATGTTTTACATGGTGCGCTATAAAATGCTGGCGAACCAACCACTCGTCCTTAAACGAGCAAATCTCAACTTGGCAGTGTTCAATCCGAGCGTAGCTTCCCATGCTGCAATGCTCTCCAAAACCCCGCCGCGGTAGTCTGGTGGCTAACGTACTCGGCTACTGACCCGCAGGTCGCGGGATCGAATTCCGGCTGCGGCGGCTGCATTTCCGATGGAGGCGGAAATGTTGTAGGCCCGTGTGTTCGCGTTTGGGTGCACGTTAAAGAACCCCAGATGGTCGAAATGTCCGGAGCCCTCCACTACGGCGTCTCTCATATACATATGGTGGTTTTGGGCCGTGAAACCCAACATATAAATCAATCAATGATCTCAAAAAAAAAAAAAAAAACGCTAGGCCTGCGCGGAAGGCGCAGCACGGTCACAGCGAAAGCTAGGAGAGCGGCCTTTCAAAGCCTTTTCAAACACTCATTGGGTAACAACTGCAAACACACTTGCTTGATACCCACTAGGCCCTGGGCATTATTAATAAACTTTTGGGCAGTAGGCCGGCATTCGCTATGCTATTTTTCGTTATTCTTCTGAGAAGCGTGGTATCCACTGAACACTTGCAAGGAATTTTGTGCCAATTTTTCATCCAGTGGCTGACGACGACGAGGGATTATGGCTGAAGTGCGTATGCCCCACAGTTAATGGGGGAAGAAGAACAAGCTTTTGTAACAGGTTGGAGCATTGGACGGCCCACTCGTTACGCTATTCGCATAGTGCGACAATCCTTCACTGTTTTAAAACGCTTTGATTGATTGATTTGTGGGGTTTAACGTCCCAAAACCACCATATGATTATGAGAGATGCCGTTTTAAAACGCTTTATAAGTCGTGTTAAAGTGATTGCTTTCCCGACATCAAGCCTGCCTAAGGCAAGCTTGCCAACAAGTCACAAGCACCAGCACCAGCGTGGCTTAGTGGTATAATACTGGGCTGGCATCCAGCAGACCCGGGTTTTAAGCCCCACTGTGTCTTTGGTGCTAGGTTTTTGTTTCTAATTTCGTGCGATGTAGTTACGGACACCGGCGGCAGCGGCGGCGGACAACTGCACGTGACTGGAGTTGTGATCTCATAACAGCTTTCGCTGCAAAAAACAAACAAACAAACCATGGTTTTATCCTTTCTGTAGAAGAGAGTCGTGAAGCCAACCCATCACTTCCACTAAGCCCTACGATGCTGTCATTCAAGCGAGAAACTTCACTGATTAACATTCTACGACGCAGCAAACGTAACGTTTCGCCGCACGACAGTAGTGCCACGCGGCAAAGCCAGTTAAAAAAGAAAAGCTTACGTTTAGTGTTAGTTTTGCCACACAGCACAGCGGCACAGGGCTCAACTGCGCTGAATACGACGTGCCTGGCGTACTACATGACAATTTAAAAGATCTTATATTAAGATATACCGAGCCACACAAGGATATCAATTACCGCAGAAGCAACCAGTGCAATAAGGGACGAAAAATATCGCGCGCTTGGAAAGAATAGTTCATTTCGAAGAAGCTAGCCTTGTAGTGAAGAACGCTTCCATTAAGAGAGCTAGAATACACCAACGCGAAACTTTCTATGTAGAGTCAACTCAAGTTCTCAGAATCAGCTATTGGGCCCTCATGAAAAACACCACTTTTGGGGCTAGCTTGCAACAGAATACCGCTGCCGAAATTGGGCATGGAATTTTTCCTGTAAAATTGTAGTCAACGCAAAATGAAAATTTCGATATCAACTGTGAAAGAAAACTCCTTTAAAAGCCGTTACGGGCTGCAAAGAGAGCCTTGTAGAAGCGTAGTACGTAAAGGCGCTGGTGGCAAACTGTTGAATGATGTCGGTTATCTGGTCCTGTAGCCACACAACAATCCTATGAATATGTACTACTACGGATCTTCCGTGCTGCAAACCATGCTGTGCAGACTTCGACAGCTCCCCGTATAGGTAAATTTGTCGATAACGTATTCACTGCACTTGCTGAAACAAATTCCGATGGAAAAAGCAGTAGCAGAAGCAGCAACGAGCGGGCGAAACGCTCGGCCTCTTTTATCCGAATCCATTAGCGAATTTAGAAACCAGGAGGGAAAAAAACGAGAAAGATACAACTCACGTAATGCGAATCTCGATAGATCCAGGCATGGCGGCAGTGGTGGGCTAGAAGAACCCTGTTGTCTCACATACGCAATTTTTTCTTCCTGGCTTTTCCGCCAGCAGGGTTACCACGAAAAGGCAAAATCGGCGGGTGTTCGGTTAAGAAAGCCCACCGCCAAGACGGCGAGCTAACCAAAACGCGACTGAAAATACCGATACTCGCGTAGACGCCTCGTCTTTCTCTGAAGAAGGGATGTCCTGGTCGTCTCACTCCATCACAAGGGTCTACCAGCGGCCAAACAGAGGGACCTCCTCTGCACGGCTCACCACCGCACCCAGGTATTGAATGCAGTTCCTCAGTTCCCTCGTCGACAATGGACTACAAAAAGGACTGTAAGGGACACCTGCTACGTCCTCGGCGACGCCACTCCCCTCTTGAAGCGTTCACGAATCTCCTCTAATCGCCCCTACAAACACTCAGTCGCGCTCCCAACTAGGGCTTCAGAAGCAGCGCCTCTTCCTTCCCAAAGCCCCTCCTCCTACTCCTCGTCAAGGGAGTGCGTGACAGTCAAACGAACAAACAAGCAAACACTGCCGTGTTCAGCGCCCACCGAAGCGCACACACAACTCACTAGGCTCTGAGAGCTTCGATCGCACGTGCGGCGCGCGAAGTTCTGAGTCCCGAAATGAAGGCACCGCCTCCCCCCCCCCCCCCCCCGCCAACATCAGGATAGATAACCGCGCATACAATGAAAGAGCCTGCCATGTCTCGAAAGGATCCCTGGAGTGCGGAGTGAGAAGTGGCATGTATCGCAGTCGGCGCACAATGAGGGTCGCAACCAGGGTCCTAACCAGGAGATGTGTGGGCACACCAGCCGGTTGGTGCTGCTGCCCTACTGGCCGAGTTCACGCCGAGAGGGAAACAAGGTTGACGAGGAGAATAGGGAACGTCAGGATGAAGGGAGTGGGGAGTCGGGGAGCTTGCGATTGGAGGACGCGTGGGATTCGGCAGTGGGGAAAACCGAGTGCCGGCTGCTGGCGTGGCGTACGGAAGGACAATGGGGGTCCATTGATCGACCCGTCGCAAGGCAGCCCGTGCTTGCGGTTCCATCATGCAAAGCCTGCTGAGGGCAATAAGCAACCGCCAGAGTAAAAAAAAAAAAAAAAGCTAACACAATCTAAGTGGCAGAAGTCATCTGCTATGATTGCATGAGCCATGATAGAACTCTACAATGGGCCCAGCAGCACGTACTTTGAATATTTACCTTACGCTACGGTCGATTGAACCAAACGTGACCATGCGTCTGTAAGGCTTCACGAGATTACTATCGTCGGAGGCACTGTGAACATTCGAAAACCCGCTAACCCTCCACGGGTCGAATCGTGCACGAACGTGAGTGTCACGCCAACACTAACGGGCCTCTCTTTCCTGCTACTGTGCCGAATAATCTGAACAATTTTCTTCACTGCGGTCACGCCAGGAAAAACAAACTTTGGCTGACAGCGCACGAAGCTGAGATTAAAATAAACTAAGTCTGATGCAACGCCTGCATAGTTTTTGAAAAGAGGGAGGCCTGAACATTCGTTTCAGTCAAGGATGGACAATCTTATTTAAAGAGCACTGCTCTTATAGTCAAGTTTGAGAAGTACTACAATCAGAACAAGATAAACACTAATTTATTGTGCATATATCCAACCTAGATTACATAATATGTTCCTTATAGGAAGTACAGATTTTTCTGGTCGTGATATTAAGGCCAGACAGCAAATCAGACCAAGGTGTGCAGCGGTTAGCCATGGAAGTGTCTGGTATTTGAAAACACAGCTGTTAGCAATTCATCCCCATCTGCCGTAGGTACCCAAAAACGTTAATGCGGTTTTGGACAAATTCATGACAAATGCTTAAGTGCCATCACATGAACGGGCAATCAACAAATAAAGACAGTTCTGTACAGCACCGAATATTCTCAACAGGAGCACCGACTTAGTACAAAACCAAAAATAGCATGTCTTGAACACCACACGAAAAAAAAGAAGGTGCATGATCAACGTATTGTACTAAGTACGCTGCTAGAGTAGATGAATGTGATACACAGGGTACATACTTCAAGATGTATCTCACCAGAACTAGGATGCCAACGGTGTTACGGGTTTTTGAACTACTCGAGGGCCATGCCGCATACTCAATTAAGACGGACTTAAGAAGACCTGCGAAATTTGAGTTTTTCGTATGCTCTGACCTACGTACGATTTAAATTGTTCGACATTGTGAAAATAAATACTTAAACGGGCTCTTCCACGTCCCATTACACGAATCATTGTTGAAGGAACACTCTTCTGGCCGCTGCTGTCGTAAATGCCACGAATATTTATTAATATATTTTGAAATATATCTAAAAATTGATCCTTCTCAATTTTATGCGCGTTTTAGTAGCTTGTAGATATTTTCTACGGGTAATCACGCTTTTACGACTGACGATGCACGCCAATTTTCCAAATACTGAGCTCATACTGTAAAGCTGTCTTTTCTGCCTGACTACCAGTAAAGGCGGAGAAGCATCTGCTTCACTGTCTAGGCAACGCACATTGAACAAGCCTTGCTAAAGCGAGCGTTTCTAGGTCGTAACCCAGATAAACTACCTCACGAACGAGTTAGTGCTGCTAAGCTTAAGAAGAACGTCTTGGTTAGCTTCCTCCTAAATAACAAACGAGTGAGCGACGCACGTCCGCAACACATATCATCAATAACGAAAAGACTCTGCCAGCCACTTCGAAAGCGAACACGAGGGCGCGCCACTGTTCCTGATATCCACGTACAACACCAATCCACGAACCAATTACACTTTTCCAAATGACTTCTGGCACTCTGGGTAAACCTCTGAGAATTGCAAAAAGTGAGTAAAACGAAGTGGCGTAGAAGACTGTTGAATAAGCGTGGTCAAAGCGTGGTCATTGCAATGACATTAATATTTTAACCATCCCGACCAAGTGAAAGGAGCAGCCGGAAACGAAACGCAGCTAACGTTGGACGCGGATCGAGTTATGTGGGCGATCGAGTTACACAACGGTATCGCATCATCGTATACTAACTCAATAAGATCGTGCCTTGCCGATTCGGCCGCATCTAGGGTGATGGCACACTTTAGGTGATGTCGACTTGCCAATTTCGTTGCTAGGTGTTACCGTCAGGCGGCGCAGAGCCCAGTCCAGACACTCAATCCACATAACCCAATCCAATGAAGTAGACTGACGCCATGCCGTCACGGGTCCCGTTAATTAGGGAGGCGATCGCCGGGCTAATTCCAAGGGCCGAAGTATGGGCCCCCCGGACCGCACCACGAAAGCGTGGACAATTTAGAAGTGGTCCTTTTTGGCGCGCCAGCGGACGCCGGCTGTGGCCCAAAGAACAAGTCAGAGCCGAGAGTTGATAAACAAAACAAATATTATATTCTCAAAAATGGCAGATAGAAAACAATACACAAGAATGCACACTCCACAGTGGTTACATACAATACGTCACCAATCAAACAACGTACTACACAGTACAATCAGCCACACTCAAAACAACGGACACAGACAACGATACGCACTACAATGCAGTCGCATGCATTGAACAACCAAGACACTTAAAGACTAAAGAGAGAGAAACCCTATCCAGTCCAAAGTTCTTGGAACAAAAGTCTGGATGATACTCTTCCGGGAATCACTCACTCAAAGTCCAGCGTTGTTGTCGTTCCGCGCCCTCGAAGTTTCTCTTCCAGGAAACCTCGCCGAAGTTTCTCTTCCAGGAAACCTCACGTCTTCAATAGGCCACTCTCCAAGCTTCAAACTTCTTCGCCGGAAACACGTCGGCTTCACACACGCAGCTGTTGCCACGCGTCTTCGCTCAGTAGCGGTAAACACACACTCTTGCCTGTAGCTCGAGTCGTCACCCCTCAGGTGGAAATCATCTTCTTCTCCTGCTTTGTCTCCACGGACAAAACCTTCGCCGACTACACGGCGGAATCCCTACGCGCTCTGGCGCTAACTTCCGTCTTCTCCTCATCTCTCGTCTCGGCTGCTCGATTAAATACCTTTCGCGCGAGATTCCAGAAAGTTCTCATCATTTCGTCGGCGTGATGCGCAGCGAAGGCTGAGGAAATGTCGAGACGATACGAGGGCCGTCCGCGACGGATGACTCAACCCGGCATTACCACGCCCCTTTCCATCTAGAAATTTCGAGTGCTTGCTCGGCCGCCGATGTGGGGTGAGGAGGTTCATCGGCGAACCTACACTTCCGAGGGGAGAGGGAGCGTGCCCGGGGAGCTTGTTTTCTTTTTTTTCTTTTTCTTTTGACCTCGCGGCGTCACTCCGGCGTTTTATCGCAAGAATTTGGCGGCGCGCCCATTTTGAGCGCTCGTTCTGTGACACTGCCCCCCACTTTAAGAATATTATCTCATAATATTCAAAACCACACAAACGAGCGCGAACAGTCACCACACACTCTCACAGACTGTAACACAATCCGTCGCTCATGACACTTCACATTCACAATAGATCACTCAATACCATTGTAATTCAATTCCACAACACATGAAATATAGCCACAGGTACATGAATGCAACACTCCATCACATATTCCAAACAATACAAATGTACAAAGTTCTCTCATTACAACTATTATACAATACTATACATCACATCACCGTAACAAACATTTTGACTCGCTCGACATACAGTTGTGACACAGGACAACAACCACATTAACTTAACATATAGCACTGTCAAAAACATTCCGGTTCGACCTCAACACCTATCTTGTGTATTTCGAGCTGCGCTTGCGTCCTCTCTTGCGGTGCTCTCTCGATCCCTTTTTATTGTTTTTGCTCGTTTTGTTCCGGCGAGCCCCTTCCAACGACGGTATCTGAGTCGGCGTCTCAGCCATCGTTGTCACTTCCGACACTGCTAACGGGACATGACGCTCAACCGATCCTGCCCGGTTATTCACCCGCTTGTTCATGTCACGACATTGGGCCCGGCTGGCCAACTCCGTCACCTTTACACTGCCGGTCGGTTGAGGTCGTGCCGACGTACGTCCAGCTGCCCAGCACGTGAACTCATTCGGCACGATCATTTTATCATTCATGGTCCCTTGCACCGCGGCTTCACCTTGGGCTCGAGTGAGATCCGTCACGGGATGCTCCTCCACTGTATCTCGCGGCCGCTGGGTTGGCGAGGGCTCTATCTTCGGGTCTTCCCTCAAACATTCCGGATCATTCGGTCCTCGCACCCCGTCGATGTTTCCGATGACAAGGTCGTACAGGGGGGTCGTCATGCATAAAGCAGTAACCTTCCCGCTGAAGTACGGGGTTTCAACCTCAATTTCTGCTTCGGGAAGCATCCGACCGTACGGTCAATTAGGCAAACCGGTTTCGTTTTGCCTGTTAACTCACTTTCCCGTACCAAATTTCTCCGCACGATAACAGTGGAGCTGCGGTATCTCTTAACACCGTAATCTTTTTGTCCGCAACTTTTCCAGGCAGCGTTGGCATTCCCTTCGAAACACCGGTTGGCTGTTTTGTCATTACCGCACCCACAATAGGGATTTTCTCCCCATTTTTCAACTCTACAAATCCGTCGGTGACGGCATTATCATCGGATTTCGGTGCTGCTAGCACACAGAATACCTGGTGAGTTTGACTCGCTGCGTTTCGACATGCGTCTGCTTTGTGCCCAGTCTGACCACACTTAAAACATTTTACTCCTGTAGGGCTCGTAAAGATCGTTCGACAGTTTTCCGCACGATGACCCACTCGGTTACACAGAAAACATCGCGGAATGCTCTCTGGTGCACGCTTATTTTCCTCGGGAGCCGATTTCTTCGAATCTTCGGGACAATCCTTCTTGACCTTGGCCAAATTAGTGCCACCTTGCGCTTCCAGGAATCGATCAGCTAATTCAAGCATGTCCTCAAGTGACTTAGCTTTCCTCTCTTTCAAGTACAGCGACAGGCTTGGGTGGCAACTAGTAAGAAATTGTTTTCTAATTAGGAGCTCTCTAAGTTCATCGTACTCCTGCGCTGTCCCTGAAAGTTCAATCCATCTGTCGAAATAATGGCAAAGTCGGGCGGCATACTGCGTAGCCGTCTCACCATCAGCTGGCTTTCCTGTCCGAAATCTGTCCCGAAATCCTTCCACAGTAAACCTAAATCGCTTCAGCAAAGCCGCTTTCACCTTTGCATAGTTGGCTGCATCGGTCGGCGTCAGCCTGCCGTACACACTGAGCGCTTCACCACTCAAGCAAGTACTCAAAGCAGTTGCCCATTGATGTTCCGGCCAATTCTGGCTCCTTGCAATCGTCTCAAATCTGTGAAGGTACGCGTCAAGGTCGTCCTTCCTTTCATCAAACGCTACGAGCAGCTTGCTTGGGTTCAAGCGGAAGCCATGATCTTCCCGTTCGCTGCTTTCAACTCTAGCTTGGACGGTAGTTTCACTTCGCTGTTGCAAATGGAGCCGCTCGAGTTCCATCTCGTGCTGCCGCTGCCGTTCCCTTTCCTCTCTTTCTTCTTTCAGCTGTCGCTCCTTTGCCTCTCTTTCTTCCTTCAGCTGTCGCTCCTTTGCTTCTCTTTCTTCTCTCGCCCTTTCAGCTGCCAGCCTTTCTCTCTCGAACTCAGCTACTTTTTCTTCCTTGGCCCTCTCAGCTGCCAACCTCTCTCTCTCCACCGCCTCTTTCTCCTTCTGGCTTACTCACTTCCGTAGTTCGGCGCCAGAAAGACCCATCTTCTCACCAAGAGCTACTAACTTTTCGAGATCCATGGTGTCTCGCAAATAAAACCTTGCCGCGTGCAAAAAGTATCTGCCTAAATCAGTCTATCGGAACACTCCCCTGCACTCGTTAACGAGAACACAGAGCAACACACAAAATCGTTCCGATAGCACTATCAACAACTCGAGGCTCTTTCTCACTACTTTGGACACACTGTGCACCAAAAGGTCCTGTCGCGGACGCCAGATTAATTGTCACGGGTCCCGTTAATTAGGGAGGCGATCGCCGGGCTAATTCCAAGGGCCGAAGTATGGGCCCCCCGAACTGCACCACGAAAGCGTGGACAATTTAGAAGTGGTCCTTTTTGGCGCGCCAGCGGACGCCGGCTGAGGCCCAAAGAACAAGTCAGAGCCGAGAGTTGATAAACAAAACAAATATTATATTCTCAAAAATGGCAGATCGAAAACAATACACAAGAATGCACACTCCACAATGGTTACATACAATACGTCACCAATCAAACAACGTACTACACAGTACAATCAGCCACACTCAAAACAACGGACACAGACAACGATACGCACTACAATGCAGTCGCATGCATTGAACAACCAAGACACTTAAAGACTAAAGAGAGAGAAACCCTATCCAGTCCAAAGTTCTTGGAACAAAAGTCTGGATGATACTCTTCCGGGAATCACTCACTCAAAGTCCAGCGTTGTTGTCGTTCCGCGCCCTCGAAGTTTCTCTTCCAGGAAACCTCGCCGAAGTTTCTCTTCCAGGAAACCTCACGTCTTCAATAGGCCACTCTCCAAGCTTCAAACTTCTTCGCCGGAAACACGTCGGCTTCACACACGCAGCTGTTGCCACGCGTCTTCGCTCAGTAGCGGTAAACACACACTCTTGCCTGTAGCTCGAGTCGTCACCCCTCAGGTGGAAATCATCTTCTTCTCCTGCTTTGTCTCCACGGACAAAACCTTCGCCGACTACACGGCGGAATCCCTACGCGCTCTGGCGCTAACTTCCGTCTTCTCCTCATCTCTCGTCTCGGCTGCTCGATTAAATACCTTCCGCGCGAGATTCCAGAAAGTTCTCATCATTTCGTCGGCGTGATGCGCAGCGAAGGCTGGGGGAAAGGTCGAGACGATACGAGGGCCGTCCGCGACGGATGAGTCAACCCGGCATTACCACGCCCCTTTCCATCTAGAAATTTCGAGTGCTTGCTCGGCCGCCGATGTGGGGTGAGGAGGTTCATCGGCGAACCTACACTTCCGAGGGGAGAGGGAGCGTGCCCGGGGAGCTTGTTTTCTTTTTTTCTTTTTCTTTTGACCTCGCGGCGTCACTCCGGCGTTTTATCGCAAGAATTTGGCGGCGCGCCCATTTTGAGCGCTCGTTCTGTGACACATGCTCACCTAGACAATTCGCAGCTAGAACCACCTGTTTCGGTATTCCATTTCCTTAGTGGGGAAACGACTACACCGAGGAACGACACTTTCGAGTTATTCCTTTCGCATGATTCCTAATTTACACAGATATAGCGTTTGATTTTTTTTTTTGCTAGAGGCCAAGGTTTGGCCAAAACGTGCCCATAAACAATGCGTGATCTTCGATGGCATACGGCTTTTGACAACGGGAAGTTTGAGATATTTTGATGGGAATCATAACCCTTTCGGCCCTGGCGTTGTAAGTTGAAGACACCACACACACAAAAGAAAAAAACAAAATCAAAAGGGCTAATTTTTGGACAACTATTCATTTAACGATTCCAACTGCGATCAACAAGATTATTGAGGCAATCTTAAGAATATGCGGGGTTTTACATCCCAAAACCACCACATAATTGTAAGTGACATCTTATAGGGCTACGGAATTTCGACATTCTGCTGTTATTTAACGTGCACTGACACAGCACAGGTCGTAGGCCACTACCATTTCATCTTTATCGAAATGCGATCGCCGCGGTCGAGATCCAACCTACGACATTCGGGACAGCAGCCGAGGACTCTGGCCACTGGTCCACCGAGGTGGGCTATTGAAGCATTCTTGTGGAGCTGGGAGCCACACAGAAGTCCCGCCGCGATCGACTAGTGGCTAAGGTACTCGGCTGCTGACCATCAGGCCACGGGATCGAATCCCGGCTGCGGCGGCTGCGTTTTCGACGGAGGCGGAAATGCTGTAGGCCCGTATGCCCAGATTTGGGTGCACGTTAAAGAACACTAGGTGGTCGAAATTTCCGGAAACCTCCACAAAAGCGTCTATCATAATCATATGGTGGTTTTGGGAAGTTAAACCTCACATATCAATCAAATCTAATCATCCATCGGGCGCCACAAAGAAGAATGAGCTTGACGAACGTCACGGGTGATGCTAATTATAAAAACGAGTAGCAACAAAAATTATAGTAATGGCAATAAACGTCATCCATGTCATGCTAGACAAAAACGTTTGGGTGAATCACAAGTCTGACGGTACTGCAGGTGCAACTTGCTATATCGCAGTACCACAGCAGTGAACGTTACAGGAAAAGCATGTTGAAGTTACGTTTATGGCATAGAAAGACTTCCCGATACGCGGACAACGGAGACAACGATCAGATGAAGCATGATTTAAGGGCGATGAAATAAAAGTAACAGCGACAAAATGCGCACTTAGAGGTAGTGACACGCACTTCAGTGCTAATATCACTCACTCACTCACTCACTCACTCACTCACTCACTCACTCACTCTCAATCAATAGATAACAACTTGTCACAAGTGCCAGAACAGTTAAGGCGTGTACACACACTTGTAAAGTAATACACGAAATAACGCACACAAACACAAAAAGTTAAATACTACTACTGCTATTAGTACTGCTACTACTACTATTACCACTAATATTATTAAGAACAGCAATAATGATAAATCACTTATTGCCAAATTACAGACCAAGGGGCAATCACCAGATAATTAGAAAGAGATGCGCTCGCTCACACAACAGTAGTGCAGTTTCTGTGACGGGGAAGCAAATTTTCAGGAGTGAAGTGGCTGCTAATAAACAAATTACAAGACAAAGAAAAGAACAGGGCAAGCAGGAGAAAAAAAAAGCTACCCAGTGTTGTTTGTCGGCGTGTCTCATTATTTAAAGGGGACAATTAGATTAGGTATCTCGACTTCACCATCCAATCATTGCTTTCATGAACTTCAAGTTACAAAAAAAAAAAATCGATGGCAGAGGAACGTGAAGTCAGCTTCCCTGCAATTTTTATAAACGATGCGGAGAAAGGTGTTTTTGCAAATTACAAATTAAGGTATTCGCGGATAACATGCGCGGCACGGTAGAAATAAAGAGAGTAACAGAAAGAATACTCCCAGTACTTGCTATTAAAAAAACTATAACAGAAGTGCATGAACGATGAAACGAACTTACATTTAGAGGTAAAAAAAGGCAATACACTAAGTGAAAAATCGTTTCTTGTCGATTGCACATCAGTTAGCATTGACCGGGTGCGGTGGTGCAACTCCGAACAAAATGTGGGAAACCATTAGTATTCGGGAAGAAAGAAGCCCGAATTTGAATACATGAATGCGGTGCTAACATTAATTAGAATAATTGCGCTCGCCACGATAATTTAATGGATCCCACTGCGGTAAATGACTGCGCCGATTTTTCAACACCCCACCAAATTGAATCACGTGGAAGAGAAAAAAACAACAGCGATGATTGATGGATTGGAGCAACTGCAGTAGCAGTAGTTTTACAAAGCAAGCGACGTAGTGATTGGTGCAATGCGTCGAGGGTGTCATTATTAAAATGAGAGTTCTCAATGCCTTTCTCTCGGCACATAAAGCTATCACGGCGCTATTCACATTACTTCTAAACTTGCGATGACCTTCGATCAGTGTCAGGTCCAGAAGCGTTACCTAGAAGCCATGCCACGAATATAAGGAGCTTGTACGGCTTTAGAACAACATGAAAAACGGATATATTTTTACATTTGCATCCTAAAGCTTCCCGTGCACTCAACATCTAGCGTTCATCGACTGTATCAACTGCGTGCACAGGTTCACCGTAACCTTTTACACTACACTACTCACACACTCTCAGAAATTTTGTCATACTCTGAATATTCGTTCTTTCGAGCAGTCATTAGCACAAAAATTCATCCGTTCTCCTGCACGCCTGTCCAACAAACGAGGCTCGTCTTTTCACCAACAAATCTTTCCCTCACATGAATTAAATTGATTTCTTGAGAGGCTAGTTGGTACACAATGACACCATTCAAGGCTCTTTCACGTGTAACGTTGTTTTGTCGCGTCTCTTTTTGCACTCAGCAATGCTGTTTTTTTAATCAACTTCCAACTTCCGAAATCATTCAACAGCAAAATTCAAGTGCCTCCGCCTACCCGCCTGCCTGCCTGCCTTTCACACAACCCGCATTAACTCCCATTCAACTTCCTGAGCCGCCTGCCCATCTCTCAGCAACGGAGTAGTTTTCTGCACAGCAACCTAATGAATCGCCGAGTAACCATTCTAGCCTAACCCCTACCCAAAACCTACTGATTCGCCTTTTCATATACTGGGAGATTCTTTTACGAACTCCAATATACACATGATATGGTATGCAAACACTCACTCAGTCACCCAGCAAATGGGAAAAAAAAAGAAAGAGAAAATAGTAAAGTTGGGAGCATAACTAACTAACTAACTAACTAACTAACTAACTAACTAACTAACTAACTAACTAACTAACTAACTAACTAACTAACTAACTAACGCACCCTTAAAGAGAAAGAACAAAACGGAAGACCACGATATCGCGTCATCCATTCGCTGGACTCGGGGGCCCGCTATGCCGTCGGTGGCAAGCTCATAAAGGAGCCCCCCCCCTCCCCCCACACACAAACGCGCGCGCACGCGTACATACACACAAGACGCACGCAGACGCATTGAGACGCACTGGGAAGCCGCCCATAAACGGTGGACTACATAAACGTCACGAGCGAGGCGGCGTACTTATGCGCGCCCACCATGAACCGTCAATACGCTCATTTTCTTCAAGTCGTTAGGCGATGATGACGACAGCCTTCCAACACTCCCTCCCACTCCCACCTTCCTCTTTCTCTCGTTTTCCGAGCGAACTGCAGCTGCGCGTAAAAAAAAGGTCATATATGCCCGCCGCCGCCGCCGGAGGCAATGACTGAGGGCCCCCCGGTGACGAACGTCAATGGCGATTGTTGTAGATTGATTGATTGATTCGTGGGGTTTAACGTCCCGAAACCACCATATGATTATGAGAGACGCCGTAGTGGAGGGCTCCGGAAATTTCGACCACCTGGGGTTCTTTAACGTGCACCCAAATCGCGATTGTTGTAGTACTTTATATGTATAGCCATCCGGGACCTTTAGTCGCAGTCGCCGCAGGGTCATGGCCGCGACATGGCGCCAGCAATCAAAGGGTGCTTCGCGATAGACGGGACCAATCGGGGAACGGCAATGAGCGGCGCTTCTCATTTTCTTGCGAAGACAAAGAAAAAAATTTTTCTTCAATTCCTTGCTCCGTCTTTTAAACAGGGACTTAATATTTCCTCTGTTTAAATAACCAAATGCAACTTAATACTTCAAAAATTTAACACGTATATTTTCGCCCCTGGGTGGCTTTGCACTTTTTAAAGCACTTCTAAAAGTTGAGACAGCTCATATTAGACGTGTGTTCAGCATTTAATTGGAAGCTGCCCGATATAATAGGACTGGCTCGAAGCTAACACAACACCGTGAGCTTCTCACAATCCACGGTCACACAGTTTATCTCTACTCGGACGGCATAAATAAGACCGGTAACAACTGGCTAAGGTCACTGGCCCCTAATTAATGTCCTTTAATATTGAATAAAGTACGATATACGTTTTTTAATTTACAAGAGCCTATGCGCCTACTACTACTGCCGCCACCACTGCCAGCACTCTGCTATTAATAGAAATAATACAGTCGAACCCGTTTGTAACGATGCCGGTTTTAACACATGTAACCGTTACAACAACGAGACACAGCAGCACCATCAATCTTTCTGTTTTCTATGGCGAAATAACCCTCCTACAGCGTTGCCTGTACGTCACATTGTGGGTAATAACGATGAATTCTGGCTGTTGATTGGTCACGCAGAAAGGTAATAGAACACTAAAAGTCTTAGAAAGGAAAGAATGAAACGAGGAATTCAAGCAACCGAACACCCAAACCTCAACGTCCCCCACCACCACCTCGAATATTTGGTTTGCTTTTTCACACAGTGCTACAGTATTGCGGCAAAGCTGACTTTCGATATGCACTACGGTGCTGGAGCGGCAGTGGTGGATGCACATCTGTACATGTACTGTAAGTGAAAAGTGGAGACTTAGAAGACATTCTGCCTCTAAAAATTATGACATTGTCACACATTGGCTGTGTAAACCTTGTGGCTGTTTCGCGAAAGCGTCAAAATTTTCAAGCATGTCCGAAAACCAGACCTAATCATTGATGCCTGTTGGCGCATCCCATCCAATATTAGTTCTTCTCACAGCAGCCTGCCCTACTATTTTGCTTTTTTTGTGTGTGAAATCCGTTTACAGCAATTATCGGTTATATTAATAGAACTTTTCTGGCACTTTAGTGGTGTTATGAGGGGACTGGGTGTTACCGATTACACGCCACTGCAGACATTTTGCCAAGGCAGATAGATATGCAAAGGCTGCTTACTACAGTGCTATAATAGCTTTCACGCCTTCAATGAATCAACTGTGCAGTAATGGCAGCAGATTTGTTTTTTCATTACTATTTCTGTTGATAAAGGGCCAATTTCTTTTGAAAAAGGGCCATGTAACGAACAGCAGTTGTCCAACGTTTCACTCGCGGGATGCGGACGCGGTAATCCACCACTACACCGTCTTTGCGTGGCGTTGATCTTACGAAGTTTCCGGTTAACGAAAGGACCGCTGTATATCCACGGGCGTCGCTGAAATGCAAGCTAAAAACCCACCTTCACATATTATTCAATTCATAGCGTGTACAGTTAACACGCGCTTAGCCCATGGGATGTGCAGACGCCGCTTGGATCTCATCAACTCAAACGTGCGCGAGGTAATTGGCGTTACTTTTGTGAAAACCCAATAACGAAAAGAAAAATGTTCCACGAGTTTAGTCACACTCCACCGACGTTCATTTGCTGATCACAGACGCTATACACCGTAACGCGACATTTCTGTACAACACTTTATGTAACCTGAAGATGTATAGTTATTTCCAAAATTCTGTGAGAGTATTTGGAACCTAAATTGGATACAAGTGCACCATTATTATGACATCAGCCCCCCCCCCCCCCCCCCCCCCCCCCGGCCTCTCAGACACACGTTGACACACACGCCCTGAAACCAAGCCATCTAGTCGGTGAACAGATGAATACATATATAATCATGTCCACCGAACCACGCGAAACATCAGCGCTTTTATGCACAACCCGGTTTATCCTAACAGTACAGGCGAAGGTGACGCACTAAAAAAAAATGGTACGAAGATAAACTATTCAGAGAAAATGCTTTACGATAACAGGTGCAAATCAACAGACGAAACATAGCGCGCAGAGTGCACGTTAACAATATTAGTAGTCAGAGAGGGGCTTGTTGGGAATGTTACTATAGAAGACCTTAGAGGTTGTGATAATGATAACGTTGCTGCACGGGCGGGTCTATATCCTGGAGGACCTGATTATCCACGTCACACACGTCACCAAGGGTAACATAATGCAGCCTCTCGCAGAAAAGCTCCACATCAACTGCAAGGCTTTCAAGTTTCCCGCGCATGACCTTTTCAACGTCCCACTTTTCTCACTCAGACCGAATCCAACCATGACACATTTGGTGCGACTCACGACTAAGGCGCCAGTGCGCTAGAAATAACTCGGTCATCCAGGGCACAGCGAACATTGTTCCGAGCAAAAACTTTCGGCAGCGCGCCGTACACGCCTATGTATAATGCAAGCACCAGTGCGACGCGAGCATCCGAACGTCGACGCCAGCGGGGCCGTTGAAAGCGCGCGTGGGCGCCGGGAAAAAAAGAAATAAAGAAAAAGTTCGGGATTATCGAGTTTGGCCGGCGTCAAACGAACGCCCCGCCCCCAAAGCACCCCCCCCCCCTTCTAATTCTTGCGGACCAGAAAGTGATTCTCTTTTTTTTTTTTAACGTTGCCCTGGGATAGGAGGAATGAGATGGTGTAGTGAAAAGGAGGAAAGAAAAGGGAGAGACCACCCGGAAGGTGCTAATTTAAGAGCACGGCATGACTGAAAAAAAGAAACAACTACTACAAAGTTCTACGCATGCGCAGCTTCATGCGGTCAAATTTACCCCTCTTATACGCGTTAAAATAAAATAAAAATAGACGAGAAAACGTGCCGCCGATGCCCGTTAAGTGTAGGAACCAATAAAAGGCCAATTTTTATGCCCGAGAGTACGGGACGTATAAGAGGACCCACCCACAAACAAGCAAACACAAATGCAAAAAACGAAAATTTTGTTTTACGCCATCGCGGCTTCCTTAATGACCGGCGGCTTTTAATGATGACGGCGGAGCCGAAACACACACACACACACACACACACACACACACACACACACACACACACACACACACACACACACACACACACACACACACACACACACACACACACACACACACACACACACACACACACACACACACACACACACGCACGCACGCACGCACGCACGCCTATGGATGTCGTTGAAAGGGCGTCGTCCAGCGTTCAAACCAGACCGAATTCCCTTTCCTCGTCTCTCCCCCAAGCCCTACTCTATTAGGAGCATACGCGTTCCTTTTGGTTGTTTACCAGTGATCTCCGAACGGTGGTGGGCCTTTACAATTGTCCACCAATGTGGCCACGTAACCTGCGGAGTAGATTTCAATTCCAAAGGTGTGGAACGATCACCGATTCCGCTATAGCTCAAAGCAGCGATGCGAGCAAGTTGGTTTCAGGAAACTACGACCATTTTTGCAGCGCCGATATAAGAAACACACAGGCAAAAGAGAAGCGCTGGTCGTGTGTTTGTGTATTCTGTTGTGTATTTCTTAATTGTGCCGCAAAATAATTGCCAACTAGTTACTTGGTCCTCTTTTTTTGCTTTATTTGAACATGCAGTTTCGACAAAAAAAAAAGAAAAACGCCAGTGGCTCGAAGTATAAATGAAGACGGAAAAAAGCCGATCCAGTGGCTTAAGATTTTTGTGAAGCCGGGAAAAGCGCCAAACAAAACAAAACAAAGCGAGCAGAAGTGAGGCATTTTATGGCGCCCCCATAAAAGGCTTGCGCCATAAGAAAGAGCCTTCTCATTCGATCACGTGGAAAGGGTCCTCAATGTACGCCGTAGAAGGGGCGCCTAATGTGTTAGCTCAGAGAGTGGCGACGACTCCAGCGAATATTCTGCAGACCCGCAGTCGCAGAGCATAAAGGGAGCGCCGTTTCTCACTCAGGCGAACGACTTATTAAATTAGATTGCGTTTGGTAGGTACGGGTTCAACTACTACGAGGAACGAAGGTCAAATTGTTAAGCGTGCTAATCACTATATGACGCAAATGTGGCTAGAGTGTGAAGAAACAAAAGAGTGAGCTTTTCTTCACTAAGCGAAGCTAATTGCTAAGCACAAGAACTGAGTTCGCGCCCCGGCTGCAATGCCGAATTCTGAAGACGGCGAAATGATGACATAAAAGGGAAAGAAACACCTGTGTATTTAGATTTCGGTGCACAATAAAGAACCACAGGTAGGCTAAAGTCCGGAGACCCTCAATATGGTTTACCTAACACAGGCTGTCGTAGACAGGTCGGGGAGAGAAGAGGTAGGGGGGTTAATACTTCAAAACCGGTGTATTACCTTGTAAACATACAAGTCGAACGATCATACCACAAGTACAATTGACCTACCCCCCTCCCTTCCGAAAGCAATGTCGGGTACGCCTACGATGACTAATAATCGCACCGTGATCCTGGCCCGTAATATTGCTCACATAATGGCGCGTAACTGCAGCTCCTCTTTTCAACACTGTAGCGCAGGAAAAATACACAAAGTAAGACACGAGACGACCATTCGCGCGCTAATTAATAACAAAAGAAAGTTTATTTAATATCACGCGTGTGCACATTGTGCTCATCACCGTCGCAACTGCGCACACTATAGTTCCTAAGAAAGCACAGTCCTTTATTTGAAATCTGTACAGATGGGGTGCTGACACAGGATGAACACAATGAACATATCTCTTCTGCCTCTATAACTCTCGCGACTCAACGTTTCCCCAGTTCTGCTGGCAACAGTACACTGTGCAAAAAAAAAAAGAGGTGCACAGTTAAACGGTTTCACAGTTTAAAGTGGTGCGTGCCACCCTTCCACTCCCTTTCTAATTTGCAGTTTGCATCTATAGATGTACATGCAGATATAAACACACACGCACGAACATTTACATAAGGTACTTCGACATTCTACATCCCCCTCCCCTCTTGATTGATTGATTTGTGGGGTTTAACGTCCCAAAACCACCATATGATTATGAGAGACGCCGTAGTGGAGGGCTCCGGAAATTTTGACTACCTGGGGTTCTTTAACGTGCACCCAAATCTGAGCACACGGGCCTCGACATTTCCGCCTCCATCGGAAATGCAGCCGCCGCAGCCGGGATTTGAACCCACGACCTGCGGGTCAGCAGCCGAGTACCTTAGCCACTAGACCACCGCGGCGGGGCCCCTCCCCTCTTTCCCTTACCCTACATCTTACAGCTAAGCGCCCCTTACACTATGCCTGTTTTCAAGGCATTGGAAATCAGCGCCAAAGAAGCGATAGCTCTACGCACGCGCGAATGTGATCTTGTGTGCTATAGGAATACGTTCACCCGGACCGAAACTGTGTCCCCTACGCCTGCCAGTTTACTGTGAAACTTGCGTAAGTGCTTTCCACTGTCGCGTAAAGCCGCGCTGACTTCTACGTAAAGACGGATTAAGTCTGCTCTAAAGTTTTGCGCGAAACTAAATAAACCGGCCTTTCAAACTACTGGAAGCGAGTTTCTCAGTTAACAAGTCTTCGACTTGTTGACCCGGAGAGCAAGACACCGTGTACAGCGCTGTACTAAGTGTCAACGCGACCCGTCCGGGACACTTGAAGCGGTTTCGTCTGGCGAAGCCGGTCATTCACAGGAGTGTACACGGGCAAATCAAAGCGATCGAGGGGGCAACTTAGATGCGACTCTCTTGTGCGATCGAGAGTTTAGCGAGTGCTTGGGGACTAAACTAAACCATGTTTGACGCACCCAGGAGAGGACGGCGAGAAATAAACAAAGGAAGTTAGCTCGACAGTCACCGTCCGACTTTTAACGAGCAACGGTGTCAGGTGTAAGCGTTGCAGGTCCGTGTGTGCACCCGAGAGCGCGAGCACTTCCTGGGATACGAGCCACGTCGGGGGTCAGCAGTAAATTGACTCGCGTCGGGCCATAGGGCGTTAGCAATCAGCGCAGGAGCAAGCGTATAGAGAAGCCGACGGCCGCTGTTAAAGGCTGTAGCCACGACAGGGCGTCGAGTTGAGGCTTTTAACGGCCCCAAGGTATCCGCGTGCAAGGCTGCCGTCTCTTGCGCACGGCAAGCCGCTCTCTTCTTCCCGTCCTTCCTCCCGGACTTGCTTCCTCGTTGCAGACTGACGCTTCTAGCTGCCACGCTGTCAACGATGCTGACTGGCCGGTCATCGCTAAGTGCACCGCCAAGACAAACGAGTCCACCGGCCTGGAAACTTCCGGGTGGAAGCAGAAGTTTCGATGAAGGATGTTGCTAATGCTAACGACAATGAACGGCGTACGCGTAAGTCTTAAGCGGTAAATGTTCGTTAATTCGCAGTTCACGGGACGGGAAAAAATTACCAATATAACAGAATTATAGAAGGCACCAAGGAAACAGTAAACAAATGTTTGCTGCGTCAATACAATTTAACCTTGTTGATGAATACGTAAATTCTGTAATGTTTTTTTTTTTTTGCACGAGAGCAGCGCAGAAGCCGCAATATTGGTCAACCTGCGACTTAGTTCACAATGCGACCACGAGACGCCGGACTATCACGTTTAATTAGGCCGAAACGCGCTTGGTAACTCTCCCTTGTAGCGGACCTGTACCCACATCGCAACCACGTGCACGTGACGATGATTTATTTGTTCTTCAGCTCAACCCGTGAGGATCCCGCTCCTGGGAAGCTGCGGTAGCGTTCCAGTGGGGCGACACAACCTTTCCGCCCAAAACAAGCGGTAAATGTGTGTAAATATGGGCGCATACACATGCACACAAACAAGGTGTCGGCATCCCCTTTTACCGCTCTCACCACCCTTTTACATGTAACCTCATGCCAAACCAGCAAACTGGACGGATGGAGAGATGGAACAGGATGGATATATTTAGATGGGTGAACATAGATAGATAGATATATAGACAAGACAAGACAAGACAAGACAAGACAGACAGACAGACAGACAGACAGACAGACAGACAGACAGACAGACAGACAGACAGACAGACAGACAGACAGACAGACAGACAGACAGACAGACAGACAGACAGACAGACAGACAGACAGACAGACAGACAGACAGACAGACAGACAGACAGACAGACAGACAGATATATAGATAGATAGATAGATA
Source organism: Rhipicephalus microplus (assembly GCF_013339725.1). Taxonomy (NCBI): domain Eukaryota; kingdom Metazoa; phylum Arthropoda; class Arachnida; order Ixodida; family Ixodidae; genus Rhipicephalus; species Rhipicephalus microplus. The sequence continues at coordinate 131,235,147 of NC_051171.1, forward strand.
GATAGATAGATAGATAGATAGATAGATAGATAGATAGATAGATAGATAGATAGATAGATAGATAGATAGACAGACAGACAGACAGACAGACAGACAGACAGACAGACAGACAGACAGACAGACAGACAGACAGACAGACAGACAGACAGACAGACAGACAGACAGGACAGACAGACAGACAGACAGACAGACAGACAGACAGACAGACAGACAGATAGATAGATAGATAGATAGATAGATAGATAGATAGATAGATAGATAGATAGATAGATAGATAGATAGATAGATAGATAGATAGATAGATAGATAGATAGATAGATAGATAGATAGATAGATTTTACGTATATGTGCCAGTGTCACGACAAAGCCTCCCGTGCGGTTTGAAAAAGTGAAACAATTTAGAGTACTTGATACTCTGCTTTGTGAGAGTAGAAAGCCGTCCCAAATCCTATGACGTCCACCGTAACCCTCTTGTGGTGACGACTCACAAAATGAATGGCTAAAACATTAAGCGAATTCAGCGGTACTGCTTGCAGCAGAAGACTCATACTAACGACTCCACATTGTCCACTTATTTAGGCAGTATTTGTCACAGCCGAAGCCATTCACAGCTAGGAATGTAGTAAGTACAAAACATTAAACTGTGCACCTCAGCAGCATGAGCGTGTATACAGCTTCTCAGGGAGACCACTTAAATGATGCGGCAACAAACAATTCTAATCTGACGCAACTCTATCGGGGACGATAAAAACACACCGCCAACTCCGCAATGTACGATGACACCGCGGGGAGCTTCAGAAACTATATCTTTGCAATCTGCGCCGAAAACGATGGGCGTTCGTTACAGGCCACATACTTAGAGAGCGCCGAACTATCGACTCTGTTTGCATGTAGAACGAAACCTAGATGACGAAAGCGCCGCTACAGCAAATGACGCAATGGAAGCGAACTCGCCGGCGACGACTCCGCAAACACGCGAAGGAATTCGAGGACAAAGCGATTTCGGGACTCAATCGACGAGAGCCGAGTATACGAAGCACCGAGTGCGATTGAAGCGTCGGTCATTATTAGAGAAAGGACACAAAGAAAGACAGAAAAAGAAAGAAATAACAAAAAGAAAGCACACAAAGAAACAAAGAACGAAAGAAAGCACACGAAGAAACAAAGAACGAAAGAAAGCACACAAAGAAACAAAGAAAGAAAGAAAGAAAGAAAGAAAGAAAGAAAGAAAGAAAGAAAGAAAGAAGGAAAGAAAGAAAGAAAGAACGTAGGCGTCCCTGATGTACATCTCCTGACCACCAGGGTATACATCGGAGGCTTTAATGACGCGCCTAAACAACCACCTTCGGGCGACGCGCGTGAAGGAAAACTTTCGTCTATTTTACCGCAGCCATCAATTCCCTTTTTTTGTTTTATCACTGACTGAGAAACGCCTGCATACAGAACTTCGAGCGGTTTGCACGAGCTGAGAGTAATGGAAGAAGCGGTGCAGCATACAAGCATAAAGGACAAAAGCATCACTCGCCGCCTGACTCGATGGACGGTGGTGAGCGGTGATTGGTACTTGGGCTGGGAAGCGGTGAAACCGGCCGGCCACTTGCGTAACGCCTATGGCGAGCACAAAATGCATGCGGTAGAGAACCAAGCTGGTCTCGCCCAAACAACGGGTGCTATAGAACATGGGTGAGTGTGCGAGTGAGCACAGGCCGGTGAACTCACTCATGAGTGAAGTCGCTCACACAAAACCGTGAGTTTGAGTAAGCGCGAGTGAATATTGTTTTGGTGAACTTGAGTGAGTCCAGTTGAAGGAAAGTTTTGTGAGTGTTGAGCCCGAGTGACATCAAAAACGCAAGGCATACAGCGTGAGTGAGTCTGAGTGGGATCCACTTATGCTCGCCGAAATGTGTTCCTGTCTACTCATCTTTAGCATTATTACGAGCCTTACATGGATTCACACTTGCGCTCGCGTCTACTCGCACATATTGCGATGCGGTATCATTCAAGCTCCATTTGAACATTCATTCATCAGAGGCGTGAATCACGCGGGGGGATATGTGTTGAACTCTCTCTACCACCAGCGCTTCAAGGAAAGTTCTTGATAAATACATCTTGTGTTGTCACCTTGTTCCAGAAAAATGTCTTTACTGGTTCGCAACCACTCATAACTTGCACTCGAAGGTATACTATATCAAACGGTGCCAAGAAGAGCACGAATTGAGATATTGATGGTAAAGAACATTGGCACCATGGTCGAACCAGCTAATTCTATAGACTAACGAACTTATGAGTCGACTCACTCGGACTCACTCAGACTCAGATCAAGCCGTGAGTCTGAGTCTGAGGAAGTTCGGGTGAGTAATGTTTTGGCGAGTTTCGTCCGGCTCAGGAAAAAAATTGGTGAGAAAAAGTGAGTGACTAGAAAACGCAAAAAAAATTTCATGAGTGCGTCTGAGTAAGCGCCACAATATTCGCTCACCTATGTAAGGGAGTGAGTGAGTGAGCATAGGTGAGTGTGACTGGGTGAAAGTGAGTATAAGTGAGTGAGGCGATGTAACCAGCCGTACTACGGCTCGTGACGTCATTCTGCAGTTCGCGCCCATTCGCGCTGGCGTTGTGTCCATCTGCCTTTGAGGATGAAATTCCACGGACTTCAAAAATCGTATCCGAGTATACAGCACCGCAAATCACCTTCTACGTCGTACTTCCAGATCTTCGTTTATAGATTTTTTTAGGCTATTTATCGCTGCGTGACGTTCCCTTCTTCTGGTCGTAGATCAAGAGCCAGTGAAGCTTAGGCAGTTACAATGCGACTAGCCACGATTTCGCCGAGACTCGTCCCTTCTTTGTACACTAAATAAAATATTGTCAACTTCTTTTACTTTCTCTGTCTCTCTCTCTTTGTCCTTATTGATAGCTGTCCAGCCCCTGGCGAGAACCGCTGCGGCTGTTCCATTCATTTCCACTGATCAACACGAACAAGAAAGATGCAGTCCGCATTGCAGTAGCAATGGACCAGTACAACCACGGGAGAGCTTGCCGGCACAGATCATGTCGCACACTAACTGCGACACCGAACAACGTATGGGCCGTCAACGAAGATGTATGTACCGCGCATCGGACGACAAAACCGAGACGGCAAAAGTGCGTTTACGGATAAGTGCTAGCCGCGAGCACTCTAGTGGTAACTCTATAGAGACGGCGAAAAACAAGGCGCTGTGTCCTTCAACCCATGCGAGAGCACGCCTCCCCCTTACCGGCCCCTTATTCACCGCAGCCTCCCTCCTTGACGTTGGCAACGACAGGCCCAGAACTGCGGACGCGCAGCGTCAACGACGTGCCTATGTCTCCCAGCGGACCAGGATAGCAACCTCGCGTACAGAGACAAGTCGGCGGTGTACGTAAAGGGAAACGCCGAATAGTCGTCACCGATATCTCGCGTCTCTATCCGCATGCCACTAGCTGTACTGTTCTAGTATGCCTATAAATTCTCTGGGGCTACATGCGCAGCTCTGGAGTACGCGCAGATGACATGTACCGCAGTTCAAAGCACCAGACGCTGTCGAGTACATGCTCTCCATTTCAGCAACTCTGTGCAATGCGAAGAAGTCAGTAAGGCTTGTGTTCGGCCAATCGGAAAAGAATGTAAGACTCTGGAAGGAGGGAGCAAAGAAATGGGAGAAGACAGGTAGGTTAACCAGATACACGTCCGTTTCACTAGCCTACAACGGGGTAAACGAAATGGGGAGAAAAAAATGATAGAAAGAAAAGAAGGAAATGAGCAATGAAAACTCTAACGCGCACGTGGTGGTTGCACTGTATACAATATTTAACAGCGCTCCCACATGCCCACAGTCGTGTGGGGTGCAAAGAAGCGAGGAAATTTTTTTTCAAGAACCTTAATTCAGCCACAGCGACGCAACCAAGGCGATGGGTGGCGCACATCGCTATCCCAGGAATCCTCGTGTTTCTGCATTAAGGCAGAGTAGAACTTACCGGCTACGACTAACTAACCTTGCACGGTAACTACGGTAGCTACGTGTAAATCATGGATGGCCCATACGGACCCGTAGCTACCGTCGCAATGCCCCGAACTGTTCATGCAGAATACAGGAGAGCACGGAACGTGCAGGGTACCCTGCTCCGTGCACGCAAGACACTTCATAAACCTCGCTCACGTTCCGCAAGGAAGATACACTAAATGGGGAAAATAAATGACACGCCCACTTGCATGTTGAATAAGCAAGACGATGCAGACGGCCGCCAGAGAAAGAGAGGGAGGACGACGGTGCGGTAGCAGTGGCGTAAAATTGTCCTTTCCAATCAAACAACTTGCGCTGTCGCGCGCACTGCACCCAACTGGACGTATAGCATCTAGCGTGTCTTTGTCTCCAGAGTCATCGCCATACCTGAAAGCATTAGCGTGCACATCTCCTCGATCCCAAAGGACAACCTTTGGAGGCTAGAAGGCGAACGTGCAGAACACATAGTGGCACAGCTTCGTCCTTCCACTCCTACTAATAAGCGCGACCGTACGGTTATTTGTATACGCAGTGTTTGCGTTGCGTGTGTTGTGCGTGCAACCGTTATGTTTGCGTGTCCGCGAGCCTACGCGCTCTTGTCTGCATGTGTCCGTGAGTGAGTGTGTTTGTGTGTGTTTAAGCCTTGTTGCAAGTGCGTTTGTGTAGCGTAGTATACCTTTATGAATACACGCGTGCCTTCACATGCGTCCTTTTGTACATATGTACAGGTATAACCGGCTTTGAGCGCCCGTGAATTTGTTTACAGTCACGTGTTTGACGGCAGAAAATGCTTCAATCATGTCCTGTCTCGCGGTTCGAACACGAAAGGAAGACGTTTCGTGCAGATTACATTGTAACAATGACATGATTAGCTTACATGCGCTGGCTCACCCCAGAAAAAAAAATCACAGCATACCCACGGAGTGAATGATGATTGGAGAGGCGAAGCGTTCGTCAGCCCGTCCGTGCTTCCGTCCGTCCATTCGTACTTGCTTGCGTCCGTCTGTGCGTCCATCCGTGTGTCTGTGTGACCATCCATCTATGCGTCCGTCCATGCATCCGTCCGTGTGTCCACCCCTTTGTCTGTCTGCCCGTAGGTGCGTCCGTCAGTCCATCTGTACATCAGTCCATCCATCCGTCCGTCCGTTTCTCTAGTGAACCCTTTAGTACCGCCATCCAGCAGATATTCTAAGGACCACTCTTTTGGGTATGTGCCACCGATGGTTACGCACTACAACAAGGGACGCTTCGGCCCTAAAAGGACAGACCTACTTTCCTCTAATCTTTATGGTGCACATTTAAGGCACACACACTTACGGGCAAAATTTTATGCTGATCCAGGTCGACCAAACATATGCAGCGTACATAGGTGTACCAAGACACAACCATCCCAAAGGTGGATTTCAGTATCAGCGGTTCACTAAACTAGTTCACTGACAGCGTTTCATTGTCTTGGTGTCAAGCCCATAACCAGAGCCCCCCACACCCTCTCCGCTTCCGATCTTCGGATGGTGGGGGGTGTTTATCGAAAATAAATAATGAAAAATATCTAGGTGTTTTTCAAGGTCTTCAACAAATTCCCCCTCCCACCGAAAAAAAAAAATCCTCATTACACGGGCCTGCTTGGGGTACTTTCGGGACTGCGCAAGTTGTCGCGGTATTGTGTGCGGTTATTAAGCAACACTGATTGCGTGTCCCTAAACATGTCCCACGCGCTGCCTGCTCCTGGAGCGCTCCTGTGTCGTCATAAACCGTAGCGGATGACCATGGGAACCGGCTTCCACCAGCAGCGGTGCCACGCTCATTACTAAGCAGAACTTGGCCTCCTTGCGAACGTGATGACACTGTGGAGCGACGAGAAAACGCACATTGAACCCCCTCACCCTCCTCCCCAGAAAAAAAAACAACAACAAACAACTAAATGCACCACTGCCACGGTTCACATTCTGCCATTGGTCCCAGGCATTCATAAAGATGAAGTTAACCATACCGATAATGGCGTCAGCAATTGCATCCAAAGCCTGTGTGTCCGCTGGGACGACGGCGGCGAGATGTCCAGACTATGTGTTCATCCAAAATATTCGGCGTAGGCTTTGTAAACCAGCGCCATCCCTTTCTCATTTTGAAATCGTCTATTGGATGAGAGTGTGATGGTGTCCTGGTCTTCGAGAGCGCCACAACGCGCATTCTTGGCGGGAAATGCGTCGCGTGTCGCCTGGCAGCCCTTAGCACGCGCTGTTGGAGTTTCCTCGGCATCCACGAGCGTGAGCTGTACCTGGAGTCGGCAACTGTTGCGAGAGCCCCGGGTTACATTTTCCCGTTGGACGTCACCTCAACGTCCATGTCTTGGTATCAATGGACGCAATGAGCCGTCATGCTGCCCATTCAAAAGTTCCATTCTCGTCTAGCCTGATCGATTGCGATCGGGTCAGTGTTGAGATGACGTGCTTCGCATGTGCGGTACTGAGCTACTCGAATGGATGGCCTTGCCTGTGGTGAGAGGTCTCGATGGCAGTCGGAGATGACGACGGATCGCCACTGCGGCGTTGTAGGTAAAGCTGGGCGCCTTGCCCCGCCGCGTTGGTCTACAGTGGCAAAGGTACTCGGCTTCTGACCCGCAGGTCGCGGAATAGAATCCCAGCTGCGGCGGCTGCATTTTAGAAGGAGGCGAAAATGCTGCAGGCCCGTGTGCATTTCGGTGCACTTTAAAGAACCGCAGGTTATCGAAACTTCCGGAGCCCACCACTATGGCGTCTCTCATAATCATATGGTAGTTTTGGGACGTTAAACCCCACACATCAATCAAATCAAAGCTGGGCGCGTTAGACAGTAACCTTGACTCTGCATATCAGATACGGGAGCTGTGACTGCTTGGGTCTTCGGCTGTGTTTTCGAAAATGCTGCATATGAGACGTGTTCTCGATGCCATCTTGCCGGCAGAGGGCTCCAAAGAGATGGTGGACTGCAATCCACTGCGTTGGATGCCTTAAAGGACCGACTAAAGCTATCTTCTTCCGAGCTGTCCTTGTTCCTAATAACTTCCAGCTGTGGTTCTCATTTCAATCAAATTTCACCTAAGCACGCGAACAATTGGAAGCAATCATTTGAAGACCGTACTGATGGTTCGAGAGCTCGATGTAGTCGAAATTTCGATGTTTGATACATATCTAGTACGTCAAGAAAGATTAGAGTGCTCACTGTAAAATAAACGTATATTCAACGGTCGTGTGCGGTCGGAACTTGAATTGTGGCGCAGGTTGAGGACATTCACAATGACAGCGTGGTAGATCGATCTACAGATAGAAAAACTATTGAACTAACATATTCTGCCTTTCGCAACGGCTAAATAGACGAATGAACATAGGCCAAAAAGAAACAAAATTGCGAATAGGTGGGGAAAGACGGTGACGACAAACGAGGACGACCCCGAGAACGCGAATGAGAACAAGCAGGTGCACACTACGAAGAGGTGCATGGCACGTCTGCATAGAAGGGGCGCCCTCACGGGCAATCTCGCCGGCCACGGCACGGAGCCATTATTCCGAGCCACTCGAATCGATCGCTCGGCGAGAAATCACCTCAGATGCGCATCTGCCGCTCTCTCGGCACACGCAATCTATTCATACCGGATTCACCACGCTTCGTTGCTGGCCACTCAGATTTCCTTTCTGTGTGTTTTACTGGATTTTTTTTTCGTGAGCTACCTATCTGGCTCAAGCAATGCGCGGATAGTTTTTTTTTTTCTCTCTTGAAGGTGGCTGTGGGCGAGGATTGCTTGCCGTGGCTTGAAAGATCAAAAAGCGTCGATTTCGTTTACCGGACTGCAATTCTTTTTCGTGTACATATAGCGGGAAAACGCATTCGATTTCGAAGGCAATGGAATCGAACGAAAAAAAAACGCTCACAGGGTCCCTAATGAATTCGTCCGCCTCGGTGGAGCAGTGGCTAGGGTGCTTGGCTGCTGACCAAGGTCGCGGGTTCGATTCCGGACGCGGCGGTCGCATTTCGATGGAGGCGGAATGGTAGAGGTCCGCGTAATGTGCGATGTCTGTGCACGATAAAGAACCCCAGGTGGTCGAAATTTCCGCAGTCTTCCATTACGCCATCCCTCAAAATCATATCGTGGATTTGGGACGTAAAAACCCACATTATTATTATTATTATTATTATTATTATTATTATTATTATTATTATTATTATTATTATTATTATTATTATTATTATTATTATTATTATTATTATTATTATTATTATTAAATGGGATGACATAAGACGACTCGGTGGCGAAAGCCATCATATATCTTTGCTTCTGCAATTCAATGTATAGATCCCCCCCCCCCCCCCTCCACCCCGACTTTAAAAGCACCGTGCATGTGACGTGGTTTCGCACTACCTCCAAGATGAGAGGCATAGCACTTCTTGTGCACCTCACCTGGCTACGCACCGCCTCCGTGATCGGCACATCTCTGGTCGAACGACAATGTCATGTGCTGTCACTCCTGACGCAACGTCACATATCGTCACGATCATGACGTCAAGTATTGAGACGTCATTGTGATGACAGGAGTCAAGGTGATGTCACAAATTTGGGGGCGAAGCTCCTTAGGGCCTAGCTTTGTCACCGTCCGCGTCCGTCACAGGGAATTAGGTGGATGTAAAACAAAAAATGTTTAAAAATAGACGAACAATTATAATTGTGACGAAATAATGTAAAACACTTATATTAGTCGAAGACTTCAACGTAGACATTATGGACCTTAGGACCTATAGATTTGTCATCGACTCTCCACGTGACACACACACACACACACACACACACACACACACACACACACACACACACACACACACACACACACACACGCACACACACACACGCACACACACACACACACACACACACACACACACACAAATAGTTAAACGATACACTATTTGACAATATGTGAAGTAATATGGTGACGATATCACGTGATGGTGATTTTTTGCATCAGTCGTGTTGACGCCGACGCTGCTGGACGCCTACCTGACTGTCGATTTCCGAGTTTGATGGGGCATCCAAAGCTGTCGCCTTAGCAATCTCAAAGAAAGGGCTCCGTTTAAAAAAAATGTTCAGACACGCCATTTCTTTCGATAAAACAATGTTTCTCGCAAGACCATGTGTACTCTCTGATTGACTTCTGTTTCGGTTATTTATTTATTAAGTTTTTACGCCGTTCTGTACCGATGTTTGTTCACGTTTCGAGATCATTTTTTTTGCTCACGTTTCGAGATCATTTTTTTGCTCTTCTCTGTTTGCGAAAAGACTGTTTGTGCACACTTTGAAAAGTCAGTGATCTGAATTCATTAACCACCCACGCAAACGCAAGAAAAAGAAAAGAAAAGTCGGCAGGTCCCACGTACCTGGAAATCGACGTTACGGGAAGCATGAGGGAAGGAGACCGTGTTGCAGTTTTTTTATTGAGCGACACGTCATGAAATGACGCCAAATATATGTAAAAATGTTGCACGCACAGACATCTGTTGAATAGTTTCAGATGTTTATATAACCAGTTGTTTGCACTTGTGCAATGACGTCAACTGGAACATGCGTATTAGCTATACCAGATGCTGATATGAAGCGCTGATGCTCGCGAAGATGCTGGCCCCGGACACAGCTACATAAATCAACTTCAGCGCATGGCACCTAACCACAACTGACGTTAACCCGACGTGACGGCTGTATCAAAGGAGTACATATTGTTATGCCACAGACATTGTCCTCGTTCGGGAGCACTTCTCACGAGATCGAGCACTGTTCTGACGAACTGTCTCCCCCCTCCCAGCGCCGCCTTCCGTGCAGAAGAACCGTGCAGTTCCGGGGATAACGTCGCTTCCTCCGCCGAACCACCTTGCATACCGCATTGCGGTATGGCTGCGTCTCCTCCTGCGAGCCCGAGAACTGGTCTGAGAGAATGGACCACAGACGTTATTTAAGGCCGTGCCGGCCCCATGTTTGGGAGGAATTGCCCTAGCCGACGTTGTCGTGCTGGCCGGCTCTGTACAAACGACAACCTGCTACAGTAAGCGCTCTTTCTTGTTGCTGTTTTCAAAACGGATTGCCTCCCTGCTTCGCCTTCGGGCAAATACTTCAGCGAAGTTCGCTCGACGGCTCGCCGCACTTCGCCACCGCTACCATTGCGACACAGCAAATTCCTAACAATATGTAATGTTTATAGAATTGTGTAAGCAGCACTGCAACCACCACTGACGTTTCAGAAAGATTAGCGACTATTTGAAAAGTATAGTTCAGAGACCTGGCGTAGCTCTGTGGTAGAATGATTGAATGCCACACAGAATGCTTGGGTTCGATTCCTGATGGGACTATGAAATTTATTATTTGCGTTCGTCGGGGGTTCAACGCTGCCTATATCTGGTTTTTCCTAACACTGACATTTATTCTATGCCTTCATTGAGTCGACGCTACCGATGTCGGGTATTTCTTAACGCTACCGCGTTGAAATTGCCCACGTGCGTTGTCGTCGTTCCTGGGTAGCTACTAAGTGTCAATCACATAAGGCACACACCCGTTTATCAGCGGCACATACCCGCCCGTGGATATGTGACACTGTCTGGCGGGAAGTGCTTGACGACGTCTTGACCAGCGCCTCACATTCGCCAAGCCATCTTACCCTTCCATGCTAATTTCGGTTCTCGGCAAGTCAAGAGGGTGACTACGAGAGCAACCAAACGTAAGCGGCTAGATAGATACGCTCAAAGTCGCCGAAGTTCGCTAAAAAATGCTTCGCATTTAAAACCCGAAAAAAGAAAACACAGCGCGAAGCTCCACGGACCGTGAAGCTGGTTTGAACTTCAAGATTAATTTTAGGTGGGTTCCAGCCTTTCTCTTGTTTGTTCGTATATTCATTATAGGGGGTAAGCACGTGGCTTTAATACGAAAAGTAATGACTCATGAATTGATCGACTTATTGGCTACATAAATGTCACCCTACGCAAATGCGAAGACGACTCCGTGACTTTTGGTTTATTTGAGTGACTGAACGAAGTGCACCTTGCAACGGCTATCTAATGCAAGTGCGGCTACTACGCGAGTCATTGCGGTATACAGAATGTTCTTGAAGGAGTGCGCCTTTCACGCCTTGCGTCTTTCGCCCGCTCTCGACGCCGCAATGGATCGGTCTGTTCTGGTCGGCAGTAGAGTTCGGCGAAGACTAATAAACCATACGCCCGCAGCTATGCTGCCACAATTGCGTGCAGCGTTGGCACGAACTGCATCTTGTGAAGTGATCCCCGTCTACGCAACGACATCAACGCTGTTGGGAACGAATGGTGGGACGCACTTAGCGGAGTCACACAGGAAAAGAACGAAAATTTCTCAGACTGGGTGTAGCTAACTGTGCGCGCTCTCTCGCACTCCATATATGGTGTGGCGATTTGTACCGAGATCTGGAAGAAAGGTTTTTTCTAACGCGATAACGTTAAAGAGCTCGTTTCGCAGAAATCCCGGCGTCGGTGTCGTTGGTTGTGAGCGAGAACTCATCATCTTATGCGTGAACCAAAATTCGAGAGCGATGCAAATAAACTAAACGATAAAAAAGTCCTGCTTCGGAGTAGGCACCGATTGATTTGCTATGTGGGGTTTAACGTCCCAAAACCACCATATGATTATGAGAGACGCCGTATAGTGGAGGGCTCCGGAAATTTCAACCACCTGGGGTTCTTTAACGTGCACCCAAATCCGAGCACACGGGCCTACAGCATTTCCGCCTCCATCGTAAATGCAGCCGCCGCAGCCGTGATTTGATCCCGCGACCAGCGGGTCAGCAGCCGAGTACCTTAGCCACTAGACCACCGCGACGGGGCTAGAGTAGGGACCGAACCAGGGTCAGTTGGGTCTGAGTGAGGATCGAACCCGGGTCGTTTGCGTGGCGAGCGGGTGCTCTCTACCACACGACCACGCGTGTACTTGTGAATAGAGCGAAAAGAACTTCCTCTACTTAGAAATGCAGTGAAAGTAGCTTCCATGCTCAACAAACGCACGCGTCCTGTACACGTGCATGCTTCACAATCCAACGTGAAACATTGCAGTAATAATGCGTGGTACAAGCGCCCATTGCCCGCGGGCGTCAGAACATGCGATTATCATAATGACTGCGTGGTTTAAATCCGGTCACCCACTATACCAAAAGGCACGCACGCTACTGCGCCTATTCTATCAAGGCCACGTAGGGGTGCGTAGCAAGTTCGAAAAGGTTTCATGCACTGAGAGTTTGAAGTACGCTCTAGCACGGCCACTGGATAGCCTGCCGCCGTGGCACAAGGAAGAAGATAACACTATCGCGTTGAACTCTTAAATGCGACGCTTTAGTGTCCCCATAATTTTAACGCGATAGCGTTTTTATTAACGCGATGGCGTTAAACAGCTCGTATCGCAGAAAACGCGCCACCCGCGTCGGCCCTGATGGTTGTGAGCGAAAAATCGTCTCTGCGTCTGTGACCGAAAAATCAAGTTACCGAGATAGCCGCGGGAGGGCTCTACTTGTCCACGCGTGCGCGCGCGATCACACTGAACACTGAGAAAGCCACGCGTTAAAAAAAAAAAAAAGTGCTCAAGGTCCCGAGGCGCGGTAGGTTCTTTGCCCCCCCCCCCCCCCCCGCTTAGCTTCCAGCGCTTTCGTCGGGACGAGAGAAGAGATGAGAAGAGATGCACTACACGGATTCTTAAAAATTTTGCTGCGTTGAATTCGTGAGGCTATAAGCTCTTCTAGTGAATTTATTCCATGGTTACTTGAAAAAGTGTGTCAGAGCCCTTTCAACGCATTTTGTTCGACAGGTGCCACGATGAAAACAAGCCCATTTGGCGATAGTAGCACACGCTGGTCCAATCTACTGTGTGCGTGCTTGTGTGCGCGCGTGTGTATGTAACAAAACATATGAATAAGTATGCACTTAGCGGTTGAAGGGTGCACTAGGGGCCGGATTTCACTATCGCGTTCAAGTCTTAAAGGCGAAGTTTAAGGGTCCCCCAATTTCTTAGGTGGTCAGCGCAACATACAGTGTGCGTGGCGTTTGAGTAGAATAGAGGAAAGCGAACAACAACAACAACAACAACAACAACAACAACAACAACAACAACAACAACAACAACAACAACAACAACAACAACAACAACAACAACAACAACAACAACAACAACAACAACATCAACAACAACAACATAGAAACAAACAAAATTGAATTTTTAAGGTTCATAACTCATCATCATCATCATTAGCCTGACTACGTCCACTGCAGGACAAAGGCCTCTCCCATGTTCGGCCAGTTAACCCGGTCCTGTGCTTGCTGCTGCCGATTATTACCCGCAAACTTCCTAATCTCATCTGCCCACCTAATCTTCTGTCTCCCCCTAACCCGCTTGCCTTCTCTGGGAATCCAGTTAGTTACCCTTAATGACCAGTGGTCATCCTGTCTACGCGCTACATGCCCGGCCCATGTCCATTTCCTCTTCTTGATTTCAACTATGATATCCTTAACCCCCGTTTGTTCCCTAATCCACTCTGCTCTCTTCTTGTCTGTTAAGGTTACACCTACCATTTTTCTTTCCACTGCTCGCTGCGTCGTCCTCAATTTAACCTGAACCCTCTTTGTAAGTCTCCAGGTTTCTGCTCCGTAGCCAAGTAACGGCAAGATACAGCTGTTATATACCTTCCTCTTGAGGGATAGTGGCAATCTACCTGTCATAATTTGAGAGTGCTTGCCAAATGTGCTCCACCCCATTCTTATTCTTCTAGTCACTTCAATCTCGTGGTTCGGCTCCGCGGTTATTACCTGCCCTAAGTAGACAGTCTTTTACAACTTGAAGTGCACTATTACCTATCTCGAAGCGCTGCTATTTTCCGATGTTGTTGTACATTACTTTCGTTTTCTGCAGATTAATTTTAAGACTTACCTTTCTGCTCTCCTTGTGTAACTCCGTAATCATGAGTTGCAATTCGTCCCCTGAGTTACTCAGCAATGCAATGTCATCGGCGAAGCGCAGGTTACTAAGGTACTCTCCATTAACTCTTATCCCTAACTGTTCCCATTCTAGGCTTCTGAAAACCTCCTGTAAGCATCGGTAAATAGCATTGGAGAGATTGTGTCCCCCTGCCTTACACCCTTTTTGATTGGTATTCTGTTGCTTTCTTTATGAAGCACTATGGTAGCAGTTGATCCCCTGTAGATTTCTTCCAGGATTTTTATATATACTTCATCGACGCCCTGATTCCGCAGTGTCTGCATGACGGCTGATATTTCTACTGAATCAAACGCCTTCTCGTAATCTATGAAGGCTATGTATAGTGGTTGGTTATATTCTGAGCATTTCTCTATTACCTGATTGATAGTATGAATGTGGTCGATTGTTGAGTAGCCTGTTCGAAATCCTGCTTGTTCCTTTGGTTGATTGAATTCTAATGTTTTCTTTACTCTGTTAGCAATTATCTTTGTAAATAGCTTGTATACTACAGACAGCAAGTTGATCGGCCTGTAATTCTTCAAGTCCTTGTCATCTCCTTTCTTATGTATTAAAATGATGTTAGCATTCTTCCAAGACTCTGGTACTCTTGCCGTCAGGAGACACCTCGTAAACAGGGTGGCTAGTTTTTCTAACACAATCTGTCCTCCATATTTCAGCAGATCTGATGTTACCTGATCTTCACCAGCAGCTTTGCCTCTTTGCATGCTCTCCAAAGCTTTTCTGACTTCTTCTATTATTACTGGTGGGGTGTAATCTGGGTTACTGCTAGTTCCTATAGTATTAAAGTCATGGTTGTCCCGGCTACTGTAGAGATCTCTGTAAAACTCCTCCGCTATTTTAACTATCCTATCCATATTGGTAGTTATTTTGCCTTCTTTGTCCCTTAGTGCGTACATCCGATTTTTGCCTATCCCAAGTTTCCTCTTTACTGTTTTGCCACTTCCTCCGTTTTTCAGAGCGTGTTCAATTCTCTCCATGTTATACCTTCTTACATCGCATACCTTACGCCAAATAATCAACTTCGAAAGCTTCCACTTCGTAACTAACTTCATAACTACTTCGTAAGAAATACACCAAGCGGAACAGCCAACGAAATATGCCGTAGACGCCAATTTGTTGAAATTCGACACAAGTCTACACGCGACATATCGAAACAAGAAAACTTGTTTCTAGTCGTAGTTTGTTCATCACACTCATGGAAAGAGTCACTACACACAAATGACAAAAAAGAAAAAAAAGCGTGGAAGAACAAACTACATGTAATGCCTACATGCCTACGCGTGTCTAGGCCTTTCCGTTGTTGTCTGTAGTACGCAGTACACGTTTTTTTTTTGTTTTCCCAGTTTTCGAGTATGGAAAAACGGCCATATCAGTCAGCGAATTCATAGCTCACCAGGTGGGTGCATACATCACGTTTATTTGCGCACGCATGACCCAACGGTGAGTTCGGATATTGCCGAATGTACATAAAGTTGGTCGGGAGCTGTGCTCATGGGAATCACAAATACGTTGGAGCTAGAGGGGCACGCTGTCGTCAGCTTTCCCTGCGTGTATATTCCCGGGTGAACTGGCGCAACGAAAACTCAAGAAGTGAGCGTATTTTCGGACGTTGCGAAAGTCACTGTCCCGTTGCGATATGTATTTATGGTTGTTCCCGTTGAGAAGCACGCCTTTGCACTGACATTAGAATAAAAGAGGCGTTGGCTTACTACTGTCATGAACTGGTGCAAAGGAAGCGGATCGTTCGAACGCAGAGCGTTAGAGAGCACTAGAATCACGGTGCGCGCAGGCACACTCGTGGTTTTGTCACGTGGTATTTTTTTTTGTATTGAGGAGACATTTGCAGAATTAACAGATATAAAGTTCGAAACTGTCTAATCGAACGTTTTTCAAACCAATCTACAACTTTCTAATTTAAATTTCTGGCCCATTTTCGTTTCTTGATTGATTGATTTGTGGGGTTTAACGTCCCAAAACCACCATATGATTATGAGAGACGCCGTAGTGGAGGGCTCCGGAAATTTTGATCACCTGGGGTTCTTTAACGTGCGCCCAAATCTGAGCACACGGGCCTACAACATTTCCGCCTCCATCGGAAATGCAGCCGCCGCAGCCGGGAATCGAACCCGCGACCTGCGGGTCAGCAGCCGAGTACCTTAGTCACTAGACCACCGCGGCGGGGCACCATCTTCGTTTCTTCAGAAATGAGTTAGTTAAAATGGTCTAATTAAACAATTATTCAGAACACAAAAAATAGTTTGATTCACTGGAAACAACGGTCAACAACATGCATTTGGTCACGTCGTAACTGCGTGTGCCAATTTATTTTTAAACTCTGGCTAAAGATAGCCGGGCCACCCTGTATAATTGCTAACGAGCCGAGGCTTGCTTGCCTGCTTTGTAACTTAGTAATTCCTCGCACCATCCCACTACACTCCTTCACGCAAACGATTGCTTGTATACACAAGCGCAGCTTGTCAGATACGCCATCAGCATAAACTAAACGTGAAGCGCACACCATACACGCGAACAGCGTGAGCACACAGCGCCGCCAATCGGCGAGCAGGCGCATATTTATAACCGAGAACGATAGGGACAACATACACACGGCGATTCTCACACGGCAACGGTTTCTTGCTTTCTGCGCGCAACACCGGCCGCGAGGATCCACGCAATCTCATCTCGCGGAGCCGTCGCCAGCACAGAACGCTCGTGGCTCGGCGATTCTTGTGGCTCGCTCCATCATCCAACATCATCAGCGTCTCTTCCCGATTTACCGAGAGCCGTGCACACCGAGAGAACGCTCGTCCCGCAGCTGTCGTATACATCATAATCGCTCGAGTGCGCCTGGAGTGTACTTACGAAGGCGGCCATGGCGATGAAGCCGGGTCGTCTCATAGCGCCTCGAATCTATTCTTGCCACGTTCTTGGACTGTGTTCATCATCAAGGATCGGACGGTCGGCGTCGTTTCGAACGATGTTCGCATGCGCCGTAAAAAACGACGCGCCGTCTACAGATCTCGTTGTATACACTACTGTACACTGTCGTTCTTTATGAAAGGGAACACGCGAACGCGTGGCCTGCGCTCTGCGGCGGCTGCCCTACAGCACCATCAACCGACAAGTGAAGAAAGCACGTTCGCTTTTCGCGTCATCTATGGCCAAGCAAGATAACGAGTTATGGCCGGTAGACAAGCGCTGTTAGATTACGTTCCCCGATCGCTCGCGCGGCGAGCGATATCAGGCGATTACTGCAGCTCGCGCCTTGCTCGCGAACAACGTTTGATAAGTTGGCGGTGGACTACGCTTCTGCAGGCGTGAGCAGGGAGAGAGTGCAATCTAGCAGCGCTAGTCTACCCGCCATAACTCGTTATATTTTTCGGCAACAGATGACGCTGAAAGCAAACGTGTTTCCTTTTGCTGTCGGTTGACGGGGCTGCAGGCAGCCACCAAAGAGCGCAGGCCACGCGTTCGCGTGTTCCCTTTCATAAAGAACGACAGTACGTGTACATTACGTATACCGTATTTGCAGCGATTCTAGCGTGCCCTCAATCCTGCTGGCACGTTAGTAGTTTCAGGTAAAAAACAAACAAAAACGAAGTACTCTTAGCGAGCCTACATTCAGGCTTGCTAAAACAACATCAATAACACCTGCGGGAATTTGACGACACATATTTGAACTTTATTCACATATGCGGACATTTTTCCAGCGACAATCGCGCAGAAAACATCTGGAATCATTGGAGAATGCATTTTTCGCGAGGAACTGTTGAATTCGCGGGGAACTTACACAAGCGCGCTCATTCACACACCCATCCCCGGAAATAATAAAAGTAGGTGTTTTTCAAAGCCTTGAACAAGTGACCTCCTTCCCACCCCAGAAAAAAAAAAATTCTATCTATACGGACCTGCTATGTGAGCTGATTCCTATATATACCTTCGAACGTCTTCATTTCCTCCTTCCATCGAACTTTCTGCCTCTCTCAACTGCGCTTCCCTTGCATTCATGACCATTCTGGTGCTCTTACTGTGCAGCTGTTGTCTGTCACAATACGTTATTGCGCATGAACACGTAAAATGACGACGGCATACTTTATCCACATGGCCCCTCATACACTTCCGGGAGCCCCCTACGCCCCCCCCCCCTACAGAAACACGTTCCTCCTATGAAACGTGGCATTACAAATAGCATTATTGATAAATAGAAAATGAAAGAGAAAATAAAATTGGACGCAAATCAGCGCGCCTCGCTGCAAATATAGTCGAAAAACGACAGTCCTCTACCGGCCGTCTTTTTCGTGTATAGCGTCGCATTTCCACCTAAGCGCAAAAAAATGGCAACATATCCACGGAGTGAATGATGGAGAGTGGGGCGAAGAATTCGTCCGTCCATGCGTCCGTCAGTGTGACCGTCCATGCGTCCATCAGCCCGTCCGTGCGTGCGTCTGTTCGTGCGTCCGTCCCTGCGTTCGTCCATGCAGCCGCCCCTGCGTCCGTTCATGCGTCCATCCATGCATCTGTCTATGTGTCCGTTCGTCCATCTATTCAACACTCCAAGTACCACCATCTCGCATCTTTTCATCATATAATCCCCATATAGAAGCACCGCCATCCAGCGGACATTCCAAGGACTAAACGAGAGGTGGCACACGCACACTTTCTTACGGCTTGCGCTTCGGGTCCACTTCCCACCTTTAACCACCTCGAGTTCATGGTATATACTATAGTTCACTGTATTCATGGCACTGCGGCCGAACGCTCACTAAACCTTTCGAAAACCAAGGAGGTTACGCCCAGCGAGTATGACGTAGCAAACTTTTTCAGTCAGATAGTGCTAAATGTACATGCCAGTGGCTGCTAATGGGAAATGAGAGGCGGAGAATTCGGCTTTTACTTTCTTACAGCTTGCGCTTCGTATCTACTTCCCATTTTTAACCACCTCGAGTTCATTCATGGTATATACAAGTTCATTGTATTCATGGCACTGCGGCTCAACGCTCGCTAAACCTTTCTAAAGCTAAGGAGGTTACACCCAGCGAGTATAACGTAGCAACCCTTTCTTGTCAGATAGTGCTCAATGTACATGCCAATGGCTGCTAATAGTGATCGCAGCCTGCGCGTTAACTAAAAGCCGAATGCTTCTGTCTCTCATTCCCCATTAGCAGCCATTGACATGTACATTGAGCACGATTTTTTATTGTTCAACAACGCACAGAAGAAGTCTCTCACCGGCACCACCTTGGAGGTCAAAATGTTATACTTGTTACATACTACGGGGGACGAACGGGTGCCGCTATAAGGAGCTTCGCCCCTAAAAACACTACGGTCTTTAGAATTAAGTATCTGTGTACATTCTAGTAATGGAACACACCGCATGATACTCACGTACTGATGATGCGCCTCAGATGTGCGTAATATTTGCTTTTTTATGAACAGTGTTCACAAGTACGAACGCAACCACCAGTTCAAGACGGCTGAGCGTTTAGCAAGCGCATAAACTATGGCCGGCTGGCTGAATCGTGTGACAGACAGACAGACAGACAGACAGACAGACAGACAGACAGACAGACAGACAGACAGACAGACAGACAGACAGACAGACAGACAGACAGACAGACAGACAGACCTACCAAAATTTATGCGTTCCAGTATCTTTCTTCGTCTTAAAAAAAGAATACACGCAGCTTCCCATTTGTGCAATGAGATGGCAGCAAAAAAAAAAAGGGAAGGGGAGGGGGGGGGAGGGGGGGTCTGACGCGTTTCACTGATGTGCCAAATGAACAGCCACTCGGAGAAATTCTTGGCGTGCCGAACGAGTCGGAAAAGAGTCCCATACCGCGAGTAGTCTGGGGGCTCACTCTACTCTCTGTCGGCAGCCGCGGAGCCATTTTCCCTAATTCCCAACATTTTCCCCCTTCCCGCCTCCCGCTAATCCTCTTTCTTCAGCTGCAAAAGTCGCGGAGGAGCCATTATACAAAGAAGCACAGCAGAAGACGATTATCTCTGCGTTGTCACTTTTCTTTTATTCCTTTATTTCTCGTCTTTGCAGCAAAACACAGAGAAACGAAGTATGCGATATGGCTCTTTACCTTGGTTTAGTTAAAGTACACCTATTATTAATACTTGGCGCACATTTTTTTATGTGTCCAGCCGTATACAACCGTTCTGATTGCGCACTACCATTACGATATATTCAGAAAGCGTCGCGGTAATTCGAACTTAGCAATACGGCACGATCAATACATTATTAAGTAAAGAATATACAGGGAAGGCAACGCGAAGCACTCTGTAGTGAAATAAATCTTTAAAAATAAAACCTAGATTTTAATTCAGCTAATCCGCGGCAATTACACTGTGCGTTTAGAACGAGAGTATATCACCTGCGTATCACTGCCCTTTTCACTCTATGCCATTTGCACGGTACCCTCTATGCCTTTCGCACGGTACCCCTTATGCTTTAGCTATGAGTCATTTGTCATACAATCGATGCCGAAATCATGGTCTATTGCTCAGTATCATGAAGTACGCGTTCGGTATGACACTTCTACATCCATCCCCACCTTCCTCATACAGACACACTAGGCGCTAGAGAACTCGCTCGTCAATCAGTATCATCAGTCACGCACAGTTCATCTCTGCATATACCACAAGGACGTCAGATTTGTTCGATAATTTACGCTGGCGGGAAATTTCCGTATGCATCGCTTGGTTGGTTAGTTGGTTTTGCGCTCTAACTGCAAAGCGTTGACACAGAAATGTGCGCTAAAGGACGGCTGATCTATAATACTGCGATAACGTGCACTAGCCGTTACCATTGCTATATTCGGTTAGTACCTAAGAATAGACACTCCACCCCAAGTACTGATGCGCACCTGTCATTCATCTGTGCATCAGAGCAGTGATTGACGATTTACGTTCTAACCATAAGCCCGTTTTCGTGGGTAATGCAAATGTTACACATATTATAGGTTAAAGGTTCATCGTTCTTTGTTGACACTTGATTGGCAGAGTAGTGCAGTCGGAATTTTCCGTGAAATTTTTAGAGAAGTAATATTTTTCTAACAAAAGCTAGTCAAATGAACACGAGCGTGTATGGGCAAGTAGTATGCGCGAAGTCCACGAAATCTGCCTGACGTCACGTAAATAACCAATAGCAATTGTGTTATTGCAATAACAGATTGCAATAACCAATTGCAATAACCGATTGCAAAAACCGATTGCAATTAAGCGGTCCTCATCCGGACGAGGACCGCTGTGGGAAGATAAGTGTCATTCATATAATCGAGCGTGTTCTATCCTCATTTAATGGACCCTTTCGAGCTTTTTTTTCACCACCCTTGAATACCATCCCTTTGCGTCTCCCTTCACTCCTTTATTTCTAGCCACACTTATCATTACACCAATAACATTTTATAATACGCGTATACACGTAACACGTAACCAATGTTAATACTGCGACTATCGACTGCTCAATAAACTGAACCAACTTTAAATCATGCTTTTCCGCAATACGACCATTACTGCGGCAAAGCCAGCTTTGAAGGCGTCTGTCACGTACGTACGAACACCCTAGAGTAGACGCGACGGTATTCACACGCACAAGTTGCAAATAGCAATAGAAACAACTGCAAAAAAAGAAAAGCCCCGGTCTCATTGACCAAATCAACATTTCCATCGACATTGAGTGTGCAGCGCGCTTCCGCGCGTGGCAATGTAAAAGAAAAAAAATCTGTACAAAATATTTGGCCGCACTATACTTTGACCTAAGTTGTTCTACATTCGTAGAAGACGCATACTCCGTTTGTAAAAACCGCCGCATAAGTGACAAGCAAAGCGTGTCACGCAACGCCGGCTTGTGTACGCCACGGGACCAGCACGAGACTCCATGTGTGGGGAAGAAAAGAGACCGACAGAGATTGGAATAGCTGGAAAGGGACGTTCTTGCCCGCAATTCAGTTTCCGAGTTTTACGGGTACAGGTTTACCCTCAATAATTACTTTTTAATACAAGCAGACGTTGTATTTATTGATAACAATAAAAATGGTTTCTGTTGGATAAAAGAAGGTAGTTTGCTGCATAGATATATTAATACGATGCATTCCAGCACATACGTGGTTGTCCCTCCAATTGGACACGTCTCGCCGGTAAGGTGGAAAGCTGTAGACATTCGACGTTTCGTGCTGTTGCGGCCGCCACCGTGCATTCGTTTCCCTCGTTTCTGTTTGCTGTTTTCGTGATTCGCCTATAGATTTGCGATAACCTTCCGCGTTGAAAACGAAATCGAGTGAGTGTGCGTGACTGCGGGAGCTACGGGCGTCAATTCGAGAATACATGCCTAATCTCGACGTAGACGGCGTCCACGCGCACTGAGTGTCATTCAGGCACTCGTAATCGCACGTGTTTGTCTGAGTTTTTAGGGATTGGGTTACGTTTGTGAAACACGCAGTCATTAACCACTGACGCCGTGCCCCTAATTACCGGCGGTTGCGCTTGGACGTCGGAATATGCCGGCGCAGAGCCGGGCTTGTTCTCGGTGAAAATTTTGAAGCGATTAAGAAAAACAGTGCTTTCAATCGTGCATAGCCAGTGCATATTGCAAAACTAGATTCCCATCTTCTTTTACAAAAAAAAAAAAAAATGTTCTCGTTGCAAAATTATTCACAACGAAACGATCGTGTCAGATGTGTGTACAATAACGGTGTGTTGAACGAAGAGTGGTCATAAATATAAATAATCAAAGTTCGCGTGCTGGCTATTCCCAGAATCACGAATCACTTCTCGCGCCTCGCGCCTTCAGTCGACAGCCACACTCGGTGAAACGAAGGTGTTGCTATGGTCTGCTGCGTCAACATTCGTGCTGGGAAAATGAACAGCTGCATTCGCGCGGCCAACGAGGCAGTTGGTTCTACAATCCCTTTGGGCTGGATAACACGGCGCAGAAAAAGATGCGAGTGGAACTAGCGCAATAGAACCTAAACCTATTTTGTTTGTTGTTCAAAAGAAATTCACACCATCTTGCACTACAAGATGTTACAGAAGCATGTTACAGAAGCTACTATTTGCAAGTTGCGTTTTACGCGATAACGGCCAAAAAGGATGGTTCCGTACCATGCTGCTTGCCTTTATTGATTTATAGTGAACTTTGTAGACAGAAAGTGTTTCGGGAGGGGTAGGGAGGTCGAACTATGTTTTTTGTAAGTGCGCGCGTTTGTTGTATATGCGTATATATATACATACATACATATATATATACATACATACATACATATATAGATATATATATACATACATACATACATATATATATAATATACATACATACATACATATATATATATATATACATACATACATACATATATATATATATATATATATATATATATATATATATATATATATATATATATATATATTCAGCAGGAAGTTCAAGGGGTCTGGTACGTATAAAGAACACAAGCGAGTACACGTACGAAAGAGCAATACTTTATGCCAACGTTTCAGCCGTGGCACGGCCTTCGTCAGGGAATAAAGAGTAGACAAGCAGATGCCCCTTTTAAGGGCCGTTGAAATCACACAATTGATCAGAATAGTGATTAGAAAGTGCGAAAGCAATACCAAAACAACATTGTCAGTATAATTTGATACGAGTATTGAGCAACAATATCGCTGTGGATAACTCAAGATATGAGCGCATAGCTTCAGCGTAGGGCAAATTTTATGCGTAGGGCAAATTTTTAAAGCAATAAAGCACTTCATAAGCAAAGCGAATATCATGAGCACATGTCACGCACACTGTAAGATACCCGAGGGACAGTAAACAAAATTCAACTGGTAACTGAAGCGTCAAGTTTGATGCCAAACTACTGCATGCGCACATATAATAAATGGAAGCACACACAAGAAATATATATAATCAAACAAATGAGAGAAGAAACGATGGCATGGGTTGGGGGGCATTTAACGCATTCCTGTGATGGACAATGCTACATAGAAAGGAAAGTAACGCGTCCAACGCTTTCGTTGATGCCTGAGTGCAAATCGCTCAGTCTGCATTACGTACGCTGATTCCACTAAGCCCGGTGGCTGGTAGGTTCTACACCCTACCCAAAATTCACAAAGAAAACATTCCCGGTAGACCGATTGTGTCTGGTATAGGTACGGTGACAGAAAATTTGTCACGCTACGTTGATACCCTCATTTCTTCTATTCCGGTTTCACTTCCCTCGTACATTAAAGACACCAATCACTTTTTAAATGATATCATTGATTTAGACATTCCTGATGGGTCATTTTTGGTGATCCTCGATGTTTGTTCTTTGTACACCAACATTCCCCATTCTGATGGTATCCGTGCTGTTGTAAAAGCGTATAACGAGTCTGACCTCGACAAATCGATAGACTCCTCTACACTAGCTACGCTTCTCAAATTAATTCTCGAACTAAACAATTTCGAGTTCAACGGACAACACTTCATTCAAGTTAGCGGCACTTCCATGGGCACACGAATAGGCCCGAATTACGCAAATATTTTTATGGGCTCTCTAGAACGCGATTTTCTTGCCAGCCGCGATTTGAAGCCTTTTTATTACAAGCGTTTTATCGATGACATTTTTTTAGTATGGCATCATGGTGAATCCCAGCTTCTTTCTTTCATCAGCGATTATAATAATGCCCATCCAAATATATCATTCTCGCACTCATACTCGGACACCAGTGTCAACTTTCTTGACGTCACAGTGACACTGTGCAATCGAAAATTGACGACCAAACTATATAGGAAACCAACCGATAGACATCAGTATCTTCACTTCCATAGTAGTCACACAAAACACTGCAAAACCAGTATTCCATATAGTCAGGCCATTCGCTTTAAACGCATCTGCTCTGATAACAATGATTTCGCTCGCAACTGCGAAGACCTACGAGGTGCTCTTACGAGGCAAGGATACCCATCGGGAATCATAGACGACGCCCTCAAGAAGGCTGACAACATTGACCGTAAAGAGTTGCTCACAAGCAACAAACGATCTGCAAACACTTCACGTAACAGTGTTAACCTCATCCTTACGCACTCAGCTTCGGTTCCTAATGTGGCCAATATTCTAAGAAAACACCACAATATCTTGCAACAAAGTGATCGCTTAAAAGACATCTTTACGGAACCATCGAGGGTAGTTTACCGCAGATCACGCAACCTGCATGATACATTAACATCATCGAAAATAATTAATCGGTCCAACTACAGTGGTTGCCATCCTTGCAATAAGCCCCGCTGCAAGGTTTGCCCGCACATGTCAAGTACTCATACCGCTACTAGCACCGCATCAAACTTTTCCTTAAAAATCAACGGAGACTTCACTTGCGACAGCGCTAATGTTATCTACATGCTTGAGTGCTCCACTTGCCGCATGCAATACATTGGGCATACCGAAACATCATTCAGGTTACGTTTTAACAACCACAGAGCCCATGCTTCTAACCTTCCTCATCTTCCACTGTCAAAACATGTCCAGATGCCAGGGCACTCTTTCGAAAACATCAAAGCCACAATATTACAATCCGGGTTTAAAACTCATCATGACCGAGAAGTTCGCGAGTCCTATCTCATTAACAAGTTCAACACTTTGCACTCAGGCATCAACGAAAGCGTTGGACGCGTTACTTTCCTTTCTATGTAGCATTGTCCATCACAGGAATGCGTTAAATGCCCCCCAACCCATGCCATCGTTTCTTCTCTCATTTGTTTGATTATATATATTTCTTGTGTGTGCTTCCATTTATTATATGTGCGCATGCAGTAGTTTGGCATCAAACTTGACGCTTCAGTTACCAGTTGAATTTTGTTTACTGTCCCTCGGGTATCTTACAGTGTGCGTGATATGTGCTCATGATATTCGCTTGGCTTATGAAGTGCTCTATTGCTTTAAAAATTTGCCCTACGCATAAAAATTTGCCCTACGCTGAAGCTATGCGCTCATATCTTGAGTTATCCACAGCGATATTGTTGCTCAATACTCGTATCAAATTATACTGACAATGTTGTTTTGGTATTGCTTTCGCACTTTCTAATCACTATTCTGATCAATTGTGTGATTTCAACGGCCCTTAAAAGGGGCATCTGCTTGTCTACTCTTTATTCCCTGACGAAGGCCGTGCCACGGCTGAAACGTTGGCATAAAAGTATTGCTCTTTCGTACGTGTACTCGCTTGTGTTCTTTATATATATATATATATATATATATATATATATATATATATATATATATATATACACGCAAGCAAAATTGAAAATTCAAGCGAATGGGGGGCGGGGGAGGTTGAACCGCAACCCCACTTCCTTTCTTGGCTACACACATGGTATAACCGTGGTACATCACTTATTGCTTACGTTTCGCAAACCTTTACTATACAATTCAATTTTCTCATTATATTTCTAAATGAAGATGGGAGCCAACAGATGGAAACACGTAGTAGGATAATCAGGGTGAACAGTGGAAGTGCCTCATACAGGCTGGCTCACGTTTCGGTAGGAAGGCCTATCTTTGTCACCTATCTTTGTCAAAGGACAAACATAGGTCCTCCTATCGCAACCTTGGCCAGCCTGTCTGAGGCAATTCCACTGTTCACCCTGATTACATCATTTTCTCATCATAATAACCGTTCTGTTTTTCAGATAGCATTTTTCACGGCTGCTCACGCTGAACGGGAGTGACAACGTAGGAATTCTCCAGTCTGAAGCCTCCAGTCGTTACCACTTGTCGATTTATTCATAATAATAAGCAATGAATATGAAAACATGTTGCTGATTTGTGCAGTTTACTTTGCGCGATGCGATTAAACTTCGACTTTGCAGTATCACGTTCTGAGCTAAAGCAGTGTGACGTATAAATGCGTAACATGCGAGCGCGAACAATGTATTTCTATCTCACGCAATAAGTTTAATTGGAGGTCCCGATACAGTCTTTGACTTTGGGACCTCCTTTTGTATACAAAACACATGCCACATTCTTGCATTCGTACCAATAAAAAATCTGAAATCGGAAAATCTGAAATTTTCAAGGGGATGCCCGCCGTTTGCGTACTTTTCCGTTTACGTACTACCGCACTTTCGCGCAGTTTTCTTCCTTTCTAGAAAATTCACAATTGTCAAGGTGAAACTTTTTTCTGAGTCACCACTTACGAGTTTGCGCCAGGCCTGTTTACCAGAGTAAGATCACCAGTACTCACCTGAAAAGAGACAAAAATAAATGGTAAAAATTGAATACGCAGCCTGTTATTGAGAAATAACGACAACAAATAAACAAATGAGCGGCAGAGCTGGACCTTGCATTGAATAGAATCACCATGAACATCATCACAAAAAGAAAGGTGAAATCGCGTCTTACGAATGCAGATAACAGCGCACCACAACAGGTAATAGGGTGCGCATATGGACTGGTTGGTTCACGATTGCAAGAAGAACCGTAAAGAAGAAAAAAAAAACACAGCACTAGACAACAGGATTAAGAAAGGACAGAGAACACAACACCGATTAACAACCAGAAGCATTTATTCCTCTAGTCAGCTTGCTTCCACGCTATCGCAATAGAAGAACAGAAAGACATAAACAATAAAGATTAAGCCAGCGCAGAGACAATAAATGTACAGGTAAGTTCCATTTTTCATAAAGCTGAATGCGCACGGCGATGACATTGGTAAGTACTAGCGACTGCTTTCTCATGACCGCGACATGACAGGCCGACAAGCCGAGACCGCGAGGCGCTTCCATCCCGCCTAAAATAAATAAATAAATCAAAGAGACATAAATAATGTTGCTCGTTGACAGGCGCCACTGCCGCCACCGCGCAAATGCACGAGATTTATTACAACTTCGAATGCGCGTAATCACAGTCGTACGCCAGACGTACGCCCTCGCAGCGCAAACAGGGCTGTCCCTGAATATGAAGTCGCTGAATTCGACATTTTCGCAAAAGCGTGCGTATTTCTCGTTATGTCCGTCATAATAGAGGGCCTGTCTGTTGGCCTGTTGAACGACAATAGTAAAGTGTGCCGAGAGAGTTAGCGCGGTGATCTATACGTGTTCAGCGTCACCGCTATATAAACATGGAGTGCTCGCACGAGAAAAGAAAGAAAGAAAGAGAGAAAGAAAGAAAGAAAGAAAGGAAGAAAGAAAGAGAAATGGGTAGCACTTTTTCGCAAAGCCTCGTTGAGTTACTGCAGAGGACTCGAAAAATAAGTACGGAGATAAGAGAGGCGGGCGAGCGAGCGAACGACTCAGCAGAAAACCGCGATGGCAACACTGCGCAAGAGTCTGCGCAGCTAGGAGCTTTTCAATTTCGAAGAAAGACCAGAGACAGCGATTGGGAAACCACAGGAGTCAGGTTAAAAGAAACACCGAAGAAAAAAAAAGATGGAATGCGGCAAAGAATAGATTAGGTATGCTGATAGAAAATATACACGAGAACAGAACTCCTGAGGCGGGCGAAAACAGGAAGAAAGAAGGAGAGAGGGGGCGTCGGCAGGCAAGCAGGAAGGTTAAAAAGGTAAAAACGAAAAAAGAGGCATTTCTGTAATAAAAAAAACGTTTAACGAATTCACAGGCAGGGGCGGAGAAGTGGTCTCCACGCTTGGGCGATTTCGAAGAAAAAAAGGTGCGACTGGCAGACACACCTAGGAAAACCACAGTGACATTTAAATCAGCCGTACTTTATCAGATGAATAAAAAAATGACTTGAAATGAGCCTGGTCCCAACAGTGTCTGTCCAACGAAGACGGGCTGCATCTACTCAATCAACTGTTTTTTGTCTGTTGAACGAATTGTTTTTTTTTTTGCGAGGGGCTGTGGACCTCCACAATATGTGTTATATGCATGGTAAAAATAGTTCCCGCACAATGTTGAATGTTAAAGTGATTATCATTGTTACTTCTGCCTACTTCGTTAATTACTTCTCGCTTGTGGTATACTTTCGCGTTCGATGTATATTTCGCAGAACTTCTTACTTTGACTAGCATATTATCAAATGATTGATATGTGGGGTTTAACGCCCCAAAACCACCACTTGATTATGAGAGACGCCGTAGTGAAGGGCTCGGGAAATTTCGACCACCTGGGGTTCTTTAACGTGCACCCAAATCAGAGCACACGGGCCTACAACATTTCCGCCTCCATCGGAAATGCAGCCGCCGCTAGCATATTATCAAGGCTAACACCACATCTACTTCTAAAATGTTTAGGGGAACTGTATCCCGCGAAAAAAAAAAAATGAATATTTAAATGTCAGAACGAGCCCAATAAGATTTGTTCCAAGATAGTAAATGAAATAAAAGCGGCAAGCTTTGAATGAAATATCTTACGCGGCTCATTCAGCTATCCTGATGTATTTTAGTGGCAAATAAACGTTTTCTGCCATTTACCGTCCAAAGTAGGCAACGCCGGCATTGCGATAAATGGTGGCGCAATGTAAAACTTGCTAAGCATGTCGTTAAGACTTATTTTTGCATTTCAACTAGCCTCAAGAGAAAAAAAGTGCCGCCATATCCACGAAGTGAATGATGATGAGTGGGCGAAGCTCTGGAGGAAAACCTGGTAAACCATGAATCTTCCGTACATTTTGCCTACTCGATTTTATTACAATGCTCCCCCTAGCGTACGTCGCCGCACTAAATCGAACGATTGCCTTCCACCAATGACACGTGCCATATGTGACATCATTCCTATTTTATAACATCTCGCATCTTTCATCATCAACTACAAGTACCGCCGTCTAGTTTATAACATCTTGCATCTTTTCATCATCAGCTACAAGTCCCGCCATCTAGTGAGCACTGAAAGAACTAAACGAGAGGTGGCTACATGCAGGAGACGGAGCCGCCATCTAGTGAACGCTGCAAGAACTAAACGAGAAGAGGCGATATACAGGAGACGGTACCGCCATCTAGTGGACACTGCAAGAACTAAACGAGAGGTGGCTACATACAGGCTACAGGGGACGCACAGCCCACGCCCTAACGAGCTTCGCCCCTAAAAAAAAAGAATTCAAAGACGACCAGCAGCGACATGGTGATGACAAACTCACAACGCGCGTTTATGGTAACAGTCGGACACACTCTTAAACGTTTTAAACTCGAGATAACATACGCTTGACCTTGTTAACTTTCTATTTCCGCATTTAGCGCAGGACACGCTGCAAGAACAGACTGAAAAAAAAATACGATGCTTGTCTGTAGCGTCTGCTTTCTTTTTATTTCACCCAGTCTCAGTACTGCCTCCTTCGCTATAAACTACGAAACGTCTTAAGCGCTTTGCGAAGTCATCGCACACGATTCACCGGCCGGTATAGGTTCCTCTTTCAATTGTGATCTTTACGTAAAGAAGATGCGAACTCTGACGAGGATCCGTGTTCGCGCCACATTTCATAAAAAGCGATTCGCAGGCGGGCGCCTCACTAGCACGAGCGCTGACGACCACGACCAAACCAAGCGCATATATAAGCACGCACATTATGCCTAATGGATACGCCTCGGCACACAGTAAAATTAATGGTACCCGCTAGAAAGGAGGACGGATACCATTGGGGCGCCAGAATTCGCAGACAATGCCAGCTCCAGCAGTCGCGCGCGTAACGCCAAAGTCGCTATCGCTTATAGCGCGCAAAACTTTATGATCGAAGACAGACGTATACGTATAGCGCGATTTCGATTCCATTTGTGGCGAGGCACGCTGGCGTCAGCGCACGACGTGGAGGAATCGAGACTTAAGTCGGCAGCGCTGGCAGCGCCCCCTATCGCAGCGTTATAACGCTACTTTAATAGAAGGATAAAACATCCCGCACCGACTGACTGTGCGTTTTCCGTACAGTGTACAATACAGAGCAACTTTATAACGTGCGCTTTCTTTGATTCCTTCTAGTTCTGTTTATCGACTTATTCTTACGTAAATAATTTTTCTTGTCAAGTTTTTCTGCCCTCGTTATGTTTGTTCTCTATCTAAAGTTATTCGCTAATATTTTTTCTGTACCTACTCAAGTTTCATTTTTGTTTTCTTCTGGGTTTTTTTATAGAGTTTGTATGGCTGATTAATTATTCTTTCGTTAAACAGTAGTTTGAGCGGAGGGCACAATTCAAAAACATTTGGACACCCGGCTTCATG
The DNA here is from genome assembly GCF_013339725.1 of Rhipicephalus microplus. Classification (NCBI taxonomy): domain Eukaryota; kingdom Metazoa; phylum Arthropoda; class Arachnida; order Ixodida; family Ixodidae; genus Rhipicephalus; species Rhipicephalus microplus. The sequence goes on from NC_051171.1 coordinate 131,266,336, forward strand.
CACACGTAATATCCACATGACGGGCCAAACCACTCTCTTGGCCCGCGGCATTACCGTCACGTGACCTTCTACTTCTGATTGGGGAATTCCGTAGCTGGGCCACGGTGGGGTTACTGCATATGAAGCATACACAGCAACCCTCACGAGCCAAGAAAGCCAACAATACTGCAAATATTTTCACGAAACGCCCGTCCCTATCCTTGACTACGGGCTTACACGCTTGGACGGTGCACTGTCAACAAGAAAGGTATTTAAGACAATGTTCTTTCTCGGTTGTTTAGAAAAAAGTGTAACGACTTCGAATCCAATACTTCCTACTCAACTATGGGAAAGCTGTGAGCCGTTCCGATTACAGATAACCATAACAATACAAGTTTAAGAGTTCTGTTTAGAAAAAAAAATTAGACTTCTACGAATAAACTTTGGTCTGTCTGTCTGTCACTCGATTCAGCCACCAGAGCACAAGTTTGACCCCTTGCCGAGCGACCACCCATCCTGATGTCCTGGTTGCGTTCATACTAGAGAGCATTGTCAACCAAACAGCAAATATTGCGCATATTTTGGCGCAACATCAATACGCGAGTATTAGGTATACAGTGTGCGTTTTTTTTAGAAAATGCATAGATAAGTAATCCCGACGACCACAGTGTTTATTACGCTGCGCTGCCAATGCGACGCAATGAACGAAAAGGCGGGTGTTTCCTACGGTTCGCTAAAACTAAACGACACGGTGCTGCCACCTACCAGTTGCTAAAAAAGTTTCCGTTTCTCTACAGTGTCTCCAGACAGATGGCTGTCGCCTTTCGACGTCCTTTGCAGTAAATAATGCAGATACGGGGCGGCCATTTGTTTAGGGGCGATGTCCCTTACGCCGTTTGTCGTATGCCCCGTGTCGCCGTAGCCGTCGTAGAGTAGCCAGCTACAATGCATTCCATGTCAATAAAAACGATGCCACAGCGATATCCACAGAGTGAATGATGATAAGTGAAGCCAAGCATCCGTCAGTGCTTCCGTGCGTCCGTCCACTTCGCCCCACTCGTCATCGATCACCTCATGGATATCATCATTCCCCTCGTGGATTAGAAAGCCAGTTCACACGAGTCAAGCACCAGTTTACGAGTCCCCAGTGACACCTCCAGGAGCTTCCATGCCTTCTCCAAAGAGCCAGCTGTACGCTGTGTGACGTCACTGCTCCTCGGACATGCGCAGCACGGCTTTCGATAGGCCACGCAAAACTGCTCAACCTCGGCCGGTGTAGCTTAAGCTACAGATAATTTTCTCACACTCATTCTTAGATTTTCTCTCCTGGCTTCAACACATCATACCGGCAAACTAAGTCTACTATAGAGTCTACCCTAACACATAAACACAGACAGCGCTTCCTTCTCGAACGCAGCAGCGCTTCACACTGGAGGAAATCAATGCACAGAGAGATTACTCGTACGCTGTTTTATTACGCGCTTTCGCTCCAAGCTTTGTCCTATCTAAGGCTAGCCAAGAAACCCGCGAAAAGCGAGGCAGGCGTCGTCGTGCCGTCGATTTGTACGCGGTGAGGTCGAAGCGAGGGAGGGCCCCCCCCGAATTCGACACGAGACAGCGGCGGACGTTCGAACGACAGCTTTGACTGACGTCGTCGTGGTGGCCTAAGACAAGTGATACGAGACGAAGCTCTACTCCCGTAAAACGTTAAGAAAACACATATAAGCGCTTACTCTCCGATACGCTCGCAGGGACGCGTAAATTGTGGGGTCTCGATCACGGCGGGTCGCATCAAGGATGTCTAAGTTTTGAGGCTTCGGGATCAGACTTCCGCGAGCTGGGTGGTCCGGCGCGAACGAGGACAATGAACGCGGCACCATGGCGTCTCGAAGGCCTAGACGATAAAGCGACACGGCGAGCTGCACGGCGCGTAAAACAATCAATCGCCAGGAGGCGTTTCATATGAACAGCGTGGATGCCTAATTGCTTGCTGATAAGAACAAAAGAAAAGACGGACGGCTTAATCATTCAAGCGCCATTCAGTGAAGGCAGTGTTGTAAGAGAAGAGACAATAGACAACACAAGCCTTCACACAGCCGACATTAGACAACACTACACTCTTAAAAAAAATGGAGTGACGTACTCTCCATTTAGGGAGGAACGGCGATGTCCCCAATGTTCGTCTTCAAATAGAGAAACGTTGCTTCCTCATCCACGGAGAAACACGTTTCTCCTTATGAAAAATCAACATGGCTGCCCCCCGGCGAAGCGAGTAGGCTTAGCAAATGCAACGATTCTCGACTGGTAAGGAGTACACGGCACTGAAAGTTACAAAAAACGGTCCCGCTGAGCTTGATATTGAACGAAATTGTTATAAAAACAAGCAGACGAACCTGTGGCGGTGAACACATCGCGAAAGAGAACGATGGAGCAAGTACGTTTCGTTCGGTCAGCGAAGCCACGTTCACTCCGAAAGACACGGTTTCTGCAGAGCCCTCACCTGAAGAGTGCATGCTAGGCTTGCTGTATTTATTTCTCGCAGATTCACATAGTGTAGCGACGTTATCCATGCGCTTACGGGTCCGCAGGTCACGAGATGTGCCTCCAAACCGTACACTCGATCGCAGCGAAACCATTCCGAATCCGTAGTGCAGCTTTGATAGATAGATGTTCAACGATATATAAATGGCTGGAGGTGTGAGAGCGTCAAAGCAATGAAGTAGGTGGTAGGTGGCGCCATCTGGAGGGATTGATCAAAGTTAAAAAAAAATTGACTGCCGCGACGTTCGTTGTTATTACCCACTATCACGGCTCCCTTGCGGATATTTTACGCATCGACTCATTCAAGACCACTTACGGACACCGAAAGCCATAACCGTTTGCTTATAATGCCTATGGTGAATGTGCTGATGCAATCTATATCGCTACACATGCACACATGGTCACATAGTCCACAAATAGTACGCAACAAGTACACTAGCGTATACGCTAACAAGTACGCAACAAGAGCACAATCAACCATTCAAAACCAACGGCTCACACCTCGACGTGTTTACTCACACTCTACTGTGAAAGCGCGCCAGCTTATATAGCGATGAATTTCAACTGACCTGAGTGGCACAAGTTACAAGTAGGTTTTCTTACACTTTTTTTCACGTTTTTTATCAATACCACAACATGCGCACACGTAAATATATTGTATCTGATGCTTAGGTAAACCTTAGTTAATCAATGGTTGCACAGTAATGAACGGAATAATTACTAGAGCTTATCAGGTTTTCACGAAGGCGGATGCCCCAAGCCGTGCTTAGAATGCCCACGGCAATTCGAACGCTGCGCCATCTGTCGACCACTGCCACAGTTACTTTTTTTTTTCTTGAAGCCTCTGAGAGTGCAAACACTTGCCACGCGTTAGCCATTTCGGAGGTCACGTTTTTTTTTTCTTCTTACTTGGAGAGGGCGCAGCATGCAGACCGAACTTTGTCTCCGTCGTGGTAGGTGTTCTGTGGTCACGTCGACCTCGTTTAGTTGTTTCGTCTTAACGTTTGCTTATATTCTTTTTACGTGCGTACCACAAGTGTGGCCGTTAGCCATGGATATAGTACACCACTAGCCCTTCAACGACAATGTTTTAATGCGGTAACGACCGTCCTAGCAGTGTATACGTACGTTACAACGCGGGTCTTGCGAGATAAATAAGCGATGACCTCGCATCCGACGGTATTTTTTCGTGAGCCATGACAGTGGCTGTTGGCGTCGCGGGAGCTCTCATACTTGAGTGGAGGAACTATCGCTGCAGTGCGCAAGTTTACTATAACTTTATAGAATGTTGTGCCTGCATACTTTTCTGCTTCAGATGCCTCTCGCGATTCGCCTCGCGTGTCAACTTGCAATCATAGTGCGTGCCACAATTTTGTTGTTATCGCTGTGGCTGTGGTGGTTATTACTCTGGATTCGGAATACTCTTTTCACAAAGGTGAGTGAGCGTTAGTACTTACTTGCTGTGCACAGCTGCTACTAGAAGTGCATTTTGTGTTGAGTTTCTCACGACAAAGGAAGAATCATGGACGAGAAAGACATACTGCTCCCGTGCATAATTCCTTCCTACTTCTCAGTGCTGGCATGGGCAATTCAAAACGAATGCGGTTGAGAATTTGGTTTAACCTACAGAAGTCATTGGTTCACTTTTCACAAACGTTTAGTTATGATGATGTTTAAAAAGTTTCTGATGGTTTTAATCTAGTCTGGCGAATAAACGCTCGGTGAAACTTCGCAGCCTGTTTCCCTTTGCGCTTTCACCTGCCGGGGTAGCATAGCCTTATTGGGTGTCGTGTGACTATGCTGATGGACGCAGGTACGACTTCCGGCCACGGCGGCCGTATTCGAATGGGGGTAAACTGCAAAGAACATCCATATGGTGGTAGTGGCACGTATAACTCTATCAATTGTATATGATCGTACTTTCACGCATGGACTGTAGAGTGGTATCAGGTTTCCTACACTATTGAAAAAATAAGTGTGGTGCTTTTTTACGCCCCTCGTTGAATTCATGAGTGCTGTTGGTGCCGTGCGAAACTAAAAATGCGTGGGCTTACCAAGTATGTCGACACCGAAAAAAATCATTATTTTTTTTACACTCTAAGGTAATCGATAAAGCAAGACTGCTTGGGAAGCAGAGCTCCTTGTATTCGTGACAAATTGGTAGTATGAAACAACACGAGACACACATGGAAGTGTGCGGAGCATCGTGCGAGTGCCTGACGATAAAAAAAGAGAGGCTTTTACTCTATACTAATAAAACAAAAGAAAACGTCATTCCTGCATTGCTTACAACAATCTTAGGTTAAAGCAATCGCTCGCGACTGGTCGCGGGCGGCTATAGGCTTGGCGTGCGCATGCGCGCGAGCAAGACCCCCGTGATTGAGGAGTAACTTGAACGCTGAAGGAGAAACGTTGCTCCTTTGGTCCTTGCCGCGAGAGGGCGCGACAGGTAAAGCGCCCGAAAGGGAGGAAGTCGCTGCGCCGAAGGAGGAACGGAGCCCGTTTCTCCATTCTCGCTCCCTTTTTTTTTTAGAGTGTATAGGGAATTTTAACAATTGGTCAAACAAAACCTCTGAATGAAGGAGCAAGCGCTCATGGGGCCTTAGCAACCTTTAGACGACATTATCCATCACGGTAACTATATGAGCCAGGGGAAAGTGAATTTGAACGTGAGGGAGAGAATAACACTAAGCGCATGGAGCTAATCCACTTAAAGCGACGGCCACGTCTGGGTATAGAACACGCGAGCACCCAGTTTTCGCCCAGCGGCGCGAAACTTTGAGACAGTTTCGGGCTCTGAAGTGGTGTATCAACAGCAGTCGTGTCCTAGTTGTGCAGCTGACCACATCAGAGCCCGACAATGCCTCAAAATTTCGCCCCACAGAGCAAAAAAACCGGCTGCTTGCGTGCTCTAAACAGACGCGGCCGCGGCTGTACACAAAGAAACACTCGGCGAAGTTTGTCGCAAGCGTTCGTGTAATTTAAGCCCTAACCACACGCCGCGTTAAAACGCATCAGCGCGTAGACTCATCGCCACGTGCACTCCTTATGGAGGGAGAGGGCGCGCCTACACGAAGCTGTGCGCCCTCTCTCTGCGTAGGCAAAGGGCACGCATATCAAGAGCGCGCCTCGCACTGACGCGTTTTAACGCGTACGTGTGATTAGGACTTTAGTGCGTACTAAAAAAAAACGTAGTAAACTTTCTATCACTTGCAATGCATAAATCGCAAACGCGAAGAGGCAATACAACGGCCCAAAATCTGTTCGGTTCGCACCGATTCATTCCGCTGGCATTATACGCTGGCGCCCCCACACATATCCTTGCTTCCTTCTTTTCTCTACCTATATCCATACAAAAACATTTTAGATACGACAAATGAACGCCCCCAACTTTGCTTTTTTTTAAACTAATGTTTTCGTATTCTTGTGCATGTCGTCGTTAATTAGTAACATAATGAAACGTCAAGTGTACTAATCCAACCATTATAATGCGTATACCGTGACACCGCATGTTTCTGTGGTGATTTTAAAGCACAAAATGGTGGCATTATTTATTTATTTATTTAGTTAGCTAGTTATTTGATTTGCATACACAGATACACAAGGACACTGAGGAAAGAAGGAGAGAGCAAGCTGGCAACTGCCACCTGGAGGGGCACAACGCTTGCTCATCAAGACCCATACGTAAAACAGTCATTATACGTCACAAACGTAAACCCACGACGCCATGCAGTTCCAAACTATTTATACTCAGGGTTGTCGTTCTGCTCGCGTCATACGCTTGTGCTCCTTATCTTTTGATCTTTCGTTATTCGCGCACATCCACACATATTTCGCAGTAAAAGCTGAGCGAATGGGATATTCCTGGGCGTTATGCGGAGAAATCCCCGCGGGCAGCCACGATGAATTCAAAACGCCCATCGCTCATCGCGTACGCGCGGCCATCTTCCTCGGAGGCTCGGGTGACCTCGCGACCTTGGCCGTCACGCTCGAGCGGGTGTACGCACGACCCTGCGACCGACCCCCCCCCCCCCCCCCCCCCCGCTGAGCCCCCCCCTTAGCCCCCCCCCCCCCCCCCCCCTTGTCTGCCTTACGCGCTGGTTCATTGGCACGCCTGCTTGAGATGCGAGTAGAGTGTGTGAGACGCGCGCCATCACTCTAATCTATTATTAAACATGAAGGCTACAGAGTGGACTGACGAAATTCGCGCCGTTGGTGTAAATATATAATTCGTTTAACACATCAGGGGCAACGCCGTGGAGGCTAGCAAGACTACTTGCAATGAGTTCGTTCGCACTGAAGAATAGTACGATGATTTTTCCATCTAATATCTGTTTTTTTCCCCTTTGGGCTGAGTAATAAATGAAGATGCTTTGTGCGTCGGAGATAAAGATGCCCCGTTTACACAGCTGTCTATAATTTGTTCTAGACCAACTTAGCGTGTTTTTGTGCACATTTCTTGATGTTTTATTTTCGAAGCCTTTCGCGACGCTGGGCTTGCGAGTTCGTGCTCGTCTCGCAAAAGCGCGAGACGCGCGGAGTCACACTAAGAGCTGACCGAACTCAGTTTCTTCCACAGCGTTGCACCCACGGTGTTGCACCTGATGTATGAAATAGGGGGTACCACGCTGGTTATATACACCTTTTCGGAACTAAACACTTTGTTCGCCTCACGTGGTTTTTAAGTGCCTCCAAGATCGTCCAAACAGATGACGTAATGTGATGACGTCATGCGCGTTGACGACCTACGACGTCATAATAACATCATACAGCGACTCCATCACACGATATTTTGCATCGCTTACTCGCCACAGTGGCGGTGGTTTAGTGATTATGCTTATCGGCTGATAACCCGAAAGTCGTGGGTTCGAGTACCGTCCATGGCGGCCAAATTTCGGCGGAGGCGAAGTGACTTGTGTATTTCCAAAGCCCTCCGGCGCCCTCCGGCGCGTCGGAGCCCTACGGGGTCCATTAATGATATCGTGGTTTCGGGACGCCAAACTTCAGCAATTGTGGTTATTATTTCTTCAGCACTCGTGTTGACGAGACGTCACCATTGTCTATGCTGTTTTTTCACGTCTGATGGGGAATCGAAGGTTCTCACTTTAATTAAAAAAAAAGAAAGGGCTCACAACAGCAAGCTACGCGGCCTTACGCTACAGAGACAGTTGACAGCGCGGGGCATCAAATGCGTACGCAGCTCCCCTCCTCCGCGCCGAAGCAACAGCGAGGAGTGACAGCAGTGCATGCAGAAGAACCATAATGAAAAACGGGGACGCGGTTGGCAAGAACCAGTTTCACAGGGCCGGGCGCGGCGACAACGCAAGTCCCGGTCGACTCGGGCGAAAGTCGAGCGACACAACTGCCGTCGTCGATTGCGCAGTGCGCCCTTTGAGGGCGAGCACTTTTGAGGCCAGGGTAACAACAGGTCGCAGCTCTTGAAGGGTTCGGAAGGACAACGCAGAAAGAAGTGGCACAGTGGGAATGAGATTCGTGCGAACGACTGCGATTCCTCGGTTCAGCAAATAATTCTCCCCCTCACACACACACACACACACACACACACACACACACACACACACACACACACACACACACACACACACACACACACACACACACACACACACACACACACACACACACACACACACACACACACACACACACACACATCAGAAAAGATAGTGCAATTGATTGATTGACTGACTGATTGATAGATGCGATAACGTATCCCCAAATCCATGAAGGTGAATACACTCTTTCCGCAAAATATCAAACATTAGTAGAGACGCCTTCATTACGATGTTGCCTCGAGCAAACACCGCCACAGGTTGAGGAAATGCTTCACCCTGCCGTCCATCCCGCTTTGGAAACAAGACCACTAGATAATATAGCGCATCACCCCAACATGCATGATAACCAATACATGATTATGATATATAGACTATGCTTACGCTACCTACATTTCTAAGGTGATGCGGCCTTGCACAATACACTGGCATCTAGCATTTCGCCCCCACCGATACGCGACCGCCGCAGGCGAGATCGAATTCGCGACCTTTCGGTCAGCAGCTGAGAACAGTAGCCACTATACCGTCGCTGCGGATTAATGTTTCGTACGGCGTCCTGATTAAGTAGACCGGGCTACATCTCCAGATCACCTCTATAGATTCCCGCTGGATCAAGCTATTCATTCGTAGTGAAGAAACCAATCAAAACGCTGTGTTGTTATCCGAATCGGCATGCAGCGTCATTGCAGTCGGAATCCAGCGTGAACGAGAGAGAGAGATGTAATTATAGCGCCGGTCCCCTGAGATGCTATAGCGCGGCTGATCGCATGGCTTCTTATTACAGGTGTTGTCTCATAATAAAGGTATATACATTATTCACATCGAAACAAATAGCGCATACAAACCAGTAACATGTGCTCTAAAAATTGAAAATAAAAAAAACTGCGCTGCAATATCTACTTTTCTTCCTCCTCCTCCCAGATAGATTTACCACTAATCACTGTTACTAAACATTGTTGTGACATAGTTAACACCATCACGAACGCACTAACGTGGTTCGAGTAAATGGTTCAAAACAAAGTGCACAGCTCACCTCAAGTCAGCCGGCTGTAGATGCAGCCAAAACGCCGGAACAAACTGGGCGCCCCTGCAAGTACGGCGTGCAAGCACTGAGGATAGAACCACACCTCCGCGTTGGCCTAACCGAGACGCGTACGCGTATAAGCGTGCGCGACGCGGGTGGAGGCAGAGCGGACAAGAGACGACCTTGGAAGGCAAATTCAATGTTGCGCTTCTTCTTTCCCGCGACAGTTTGCCATTGTTTAATTCGAAGACGACGCCGGAGAGGGAAAGCTGGCCCCGGCGCGAGACAATGGAGCAGAAAAGCGGACACTGCCCTGAAACGCCACAGCAACGCTCGCATGGGAGGTCTATATACGCGCTGGCGTATAACCAGCCTCAACTCCACGCCCGCCATCATGGATACGAACAGAGCAGCGTAATGTATGCCATTCACATACAAGCGACTCCGAGCCATCGTGCGATCACTCGCCACAGACTCTACGAGAGTGGTGTTCACAACCTGCACGCGATCGACAACCGTCGACATACATACTTCACGTCTGCACACTTTGTCACAGCCGAGTTAAGTGAGGTGACGTCGTGTTGATTGATTGATTGATATGTGGGGTTTAACGTCCCAAAACCACTATATGATTATGAGAGACGCCGTAGTGGAGGGCTCCGGAAATTTAGACCACCTGGGGTTCTTTAACGTGCACGCAAATCTGAGCACACGGGCCTACAGCATTTCCGCCTCCATCGGAAATGCAGCAGCCGCAGCCGGGATTCGAACCCGCGCCCTGAGGGTCAGCAGCCGAGTACCTTAGCCACTAGACCACCGCGGCGGGGCGAGGTGACGTCGTGTGTCCTGCATAAATGATTAGTTCAAAGCGTGCTAAGAAAGTAGCGCGACCGAAAATTAGAGGAACGAGCTACTCGCCCGATGCAGCCGATCCGCGATCATAGCGGTCGTTTGCGACTATAGTGCTTTCGATAAACACAGGTCTCAAGCAAAGGCTGAGCCACCCGATGTTTACACGCTCAGAAGTATACGTAAGAGACGACGAGATGACGATCACCGTAGTAACGAAATCCGCCATTTTCTCACGATGCCACGGCGCATGCGTCCTTCCCCTAGCGGTTAGAACGCGAACCATTTTTTGATCTCGGAGGCTGTCATTTCGGAAATACTGGTGGTCGCAGCCCCTATCCAAGCCCCACGTAGACGGCAGATGGCAGCACAGGAAGATGAAAAAGGCGGACGGTAGAACATAAGACACATTATCCGAATCTTCTAGAATCGGCATCCTACCTGCAGCAGGTAGTGCTTCCATCAACATCCATTAACATTTACATGACGACTAGTACAATAGCATTAGGTATTACGAATAATGTACTCTCTAGCTTCCATGGATGAATTGCCTGTTCCGTGACAAAAAGCGACAAGTACTCACTTTGTCGAGGTCTCTCATGACCACGATGCGCACTACGACCAGCTGAATGGCAGCTTCAGCAACTCAATCGGCATTGCAAGTTTTGGATTCCTTGGAGCCAATCCTATTAAGCCTTTTTTTTTAGTTTTTAGACAACCGTTGAGTAACTGGTCTCAAATACTCCCAAATGTGATTGTGTGTGCGCGGTGAACGTTGATGTCTGTTTTCGACTGCATGTTATCTCTTTCCTCTTCTATATTTTCCAACTCTTTCCTCCTCCCCCATTGTAGAGTAGCAAACAGGGTACAACCAACACCGACTAAATTCCAAGGCCGAAAGGCTGGCGCAGTGACGTCAGAGGTTGGAGGCCCAGTTACCCAACTGAGCATGCTCAGTAAGACTTTTTTTTCCACATCTTTTATTCGGCCCAATCAAGCCGCAGCAGCTGCGAGAGCGGGAGCGTTGGTTCTCCTAAAACGCGAACGAAACACAGGCTTTCCGCGGCGTTCGCGGCGTAACTGGGCCTCCACCCTCTGACGTCACTGCGGCAGCCTTTCGGCCTTGGAATTTAGTCGGTGTTGGTACAACCTGGTTAGCCTGTTCATCTTTGATTTGCCTCTCTTTTTCTATCTTGCCTGCTGACTTCATTAGATTCACTCTAGACGGTCACTCGCTACAGTTTAGTATATTAGGTATCACTCGCTCACTGACTAAACTATTCGGTGTCACTCACTCACACTCTCACACACACACACTCATTCAGGTTTATCTTGCTCAATATCTTAAGAGGTCATTACCCTCCTCCTCTCTCTCTCTCGCTCTTTCACCACGCCGCTACCGTTTCACTTTACCGTTGCATGCGTACCGAAACAATAACGGCGTGCAAAAGAGCCCCGTGTTTTCCCCGTATGTGTCTTGCGCTGGTGATGGTGCTCGTTAGGCTTGGAAACGAAAGCGAGGTAACAAAGCAGAAAAAAAGAACGAAACAATAGCTACCCTATTAACGGGAGCGTGGCGTCAAGAGAGCGGCCGTTCTAATTTGTAGTCTTCTAGAGCAGCAGCAGCAACGGCAAGCTTCGCACGCGCGGTTCGCTTCCATAGGCACGCCGCGGGCACGACGTGACCTGTCCACGAGAACGGCACGTGCCCTAACTAACGATACACATGCACGAGGCCACGCAGACTTCCCACGTCTCCTCTTTGAATAACATGTATGTATGTATGTATGTATGTATGTATGTATGTATGTATGTATGTATGTAT